>CM036621.1:2152500-2222500 GCA_020746105.1 Trogon surrucura | reverse complement strand
AAAAGGATTTTTGTTGAGCTGTCAAAAAACATCTCATCAGGTGCCAGATGCTGGTGTCAGGGCCACAAAGCTACCAGGTGGGGATGGAATCACTTGCGTGTTGCCTGTCCTGCCACGGTGGCCCAAGTATGTGGCACCCCTTGAAAGGCTGAAGAGGGCACAAATAGTAATAGCAAAAGTGATCGAGGGTAGTTTTTTCCCTCTCTGTTGAGAACAGAAACCACTTGAGTTTTCTTGGCAGCTTCTCACAGTCCTTTCAGGACTCGCTCACCTTATTTTCTCCCCCAAGCAGAATATTGCGTCCTTGGCACGTGGCCTCCCAAGCAAGGCAGAGAAGACATCCGCATATTCCCTACACCATTTTTCTCTTTAGTGGGTATTAGCAGATGTGCTTCCAGCAGACTGGCTAAGCATAAACAGGCTTTTAGACTGACAGGTTCATGAACCACCGGCCCCGCCGGCGCGCGTGCTGGGGTACCCTGCTCTCCTCACCAGCCTCACCGAGCCCCAGCCCTCCACACCGAGCACGCTGCCAAAGTCGGAGAGCCTCAAAATATCCCTCTCCCAAGGGCTTCATGCTGATTGATTTTTTTTTCCTGTGTTTTTTTTTTTCCCCTCCTCCCCGCTGCCCACTAACTGATGCCTATAAGTGCTTGTGCCGCAGCGCCGTCGCTGGGGCTCACTTGCTGCTCCCAGATAAGCGCGCTAATCCTTTGTCTTGTGCGGCGGGATAAGACACCAACCCTTACAGCAGCACCACGGCTTTTTTTCCGAGTCTCTTTTTCAGAGCTTCTCTTGGCCCATTGCCCCTGCTAGCTTGCTCCCTTAATGGATTAGCTGGACTTCAAGGAAAATCCTCTTTTAACAATAGCGCGGAATCGTGTGGTTCTTGGTTCCACCTAAGGAGAGTTGCCAACAGTATTTTCTGCTACAAGCGAATCCGCTCAGTCCTTTTGATCCGATTTCTCTCTTCTTGATTTTGATATCTCTGCAAAAGCCATTGCAGATGGGAAAGGGGAAAAAACGAAACACCCAACCAAGCCACCCTCAGTTTCTGTTAATACATTTTTCTTTCTAGATTTCCCCTCTTTTCCTTCCCCGACCCCGCTCCTCGAGCTGCTGAGGCGGCCTCATGGAAGAGAAACTAAATCGCTCTCCCTTGCCTTTGGGCTGTTTTTCATCACTTCTTCTGTGTGCTTCCTGACCCCAGAAAGCAGGCTTAAGTTGCTACATTCCTCTTCCTTCACCATAGCCAGAGACGCAGTTCCTCTAGTTTCAGCAGATGTGCCAAACGTACTCCGTTCTCCCTTGAGCATAACTTCAAATTTTGGCAAATACAAAGCTTGGATGTTTTCCAGGAAAATGTTTTTGTCTTGAAAAAAAGTGTGTGGGGGGGGGGAGTGTTCCAAAAAGTAATTTATCTGAGCATGAAATGTTGCTTGAAACATCTCAGGTTGGATGAAACTCTTAGGAATCCAGAGTTTTCTTAATTTTTTGAAGGAAACTCTCAAAGAGCTCCAGAGGTTTTGCCATTGACCAGCAGCTCTGGAAATGGATAGTCAGGCAGGGGAATCATTATTCTTCTCAGTCTTATCTATACCAGAAGGCATAAACAATGGCACTGAAAAAATGTCAATTAACCTTTGGTGTTGGTAATCTGGGAGACTTCTCTTTGCCTGGAAATTTTTTCTTTTTTTCTTCTAGGAGAGGGATGGAATTTCGATATGTCTGTGTGTACATGTCTGTGGGTGCAAACCCATGCCTATGAAGCTGGAAATCTTGCTGGTTTTGGTCAGCTTTGGAGTTGACTAAAGCTCAGCCATGTTGCTCAGTCAAGAGAATACAGCAGGACTAACACAGCAGCAGCGAAATCATTCACGTCTCAAACCAAGCAACAGGCAGGCTTTGGGTCTTGCAGAAAATTCTGAATTGATGTGAAGCACTGTGATGGTGAAAATATTGGGAATTTCTGCCACCTGTCCTTCGCATCCATCTTGTGTCCTTCTCAAGTTGGCTCATAAGCAATTCTTCCCAAGCTTCCAGCTGCTTGACATTTCTTGTATAAAATAATTAATGATTATGAGGAATGGAGATATCAGCTTAGGGATAGTGGTGCCTGGTCTTGGGCATTTGCATACATGCACTTGTGTACATTCAGTATTCAAGAGCAGTGTTAAAAGAGAAAAAAAAAGAAAAGGAAATTCTAAAATACTAAGAAAGCTAAAAAAGCAACGGAATACTAGTTTATAAACTTATCATGCACTTTCATGTAGAGAGTATA
Organism: Trogon surrucura; assembly: GCA_020746105.1. NCBI lineage: Eukaryota > Metazoa > Chordata > Aves > Trogoniformes > Trogonidae > Trogon > Trogon surrucura. The sequence goes on along the minus strand of CM036621.1, from coordinate 2,220,219 downwards.
TAGAATACATACACTGCTTCAGCTGGGTGGGCCCAAGCACATAGTCCCCTTGTTTTGTTTTCAGGGTGATGTGCCTGAGCTACATCTCAGCCCTGCAGTGGTGTCTCTGCCCTGACAGCCTGAGCTCGCTGGATTTGGGTCATTTTATGTGACCGTCTGAAAGCTACGGTCCAGAGAAACTGAGCAGGGACTGGTTCAACGTGGTGTTGAGCTTTTGATGCTCTGTGAAACACTTTGAATTCAACGAGCTGTTGTTTCCCTAGAAAATAATTCCATCAAAAAGTGCTCAGCCCCCTCGACTTGTACACCAACAACAAGGTTCGAGGTAAGTTCTTATTTAAAATCATGTGAATGTAATTATGCTATAATGAGTTGAAATACCGATGAGAATTGTTACTCCGTCGCAAGTTCCTAACTTGTGTGTGAGTTTTTAAGAGGATTTCAAAGTGCAGAAGTGAGGATGCAGCCCCCACCTGCGGGGTGCACCGGACAGAGTGGATCAAGACTATGATGTTGAATTGGAAAGATGAGGCTCGGGCTGTAGGACTGTGTTGGAAGGTAGCACACATATATATCACAATTACACTTTCCCGAGACTGGAAATGCTGGGTAATTGTCTTTCCCTGCCAGTGTGCTCAGGGCATTTTACAACAATGAATTTCACCAGGAGTGCTGAAAAAGAGAAAGCACAATAACATGAAACCTGCTGCTCCAAAAACGTGAGCGAGTGAAGCGTTTGTAGAAAGACTGGGGTCAGCGTGTGCAGGATGGTGGAGCCCAGGGTGCTGCTTTGAGTCTGGAGCTCTCATCAGTGGGTACCGACGGGGTGAGGAGGTGATGAAAATGCTCGCTGCTCCCAACCGCTGCCCGCCACGCTTCTGCCAAGGAACAAAGCTCGGGGCCGAGCATCGATTGGAGAGGGAGGATGAGGTTCTCTCTGCAGCCAAGGCAAAATTGTGTGCCAATCAAAAAGGTGATAGGCAGGCTGTTGTTGACCTCTAGGGAGCATCAGAGGCCAAGTATCCTTGAAATTCAAAATATATTCTCCAGGGAAGCCAAGCTAGCACTCCTGGAAATGCTGCAGCACTGGCTGTTGTACCACGGTGCCGGAACCTCTGAGCACCCACACAGACCTCCCCTGGAAAGACATCTGTAATTTTCCATCCTGTGTTCAGAAAACATCTTGTTTTCTAAGAAGCAACACAGGATGAGAATTGACAAATTTGGTGGCCGGCTCACTACAGACCTCCTCTGGGATCCGGGGCAAACCCATCTCCAGCCCTGCCTGGGAGAGGAGCTCAGTGGTGTCCCCACCACCCGTCCTCCACAAATCCTTCCAGCTGCTGCCTGTAGCTGGTGTTTATGAGCCACGTCCTACAGCAGGACCTTGATCTCACTGGGGCTCTAACAATAGCCAGATATTAAGAAAAAGAATAGTAAGAACATATTCAAAACTGGGCGAGAGAGAGCAGTTGGACAGTTTGCGATGACCGTTAGATAGCTGATGCTAGTCCCATTTGTTCTATATGGTTTGGAGCCATCCATACTTACAGCGCACTTTTTGTAACCCTATCTTACAGCAGATTTGATTTTTAGGAAGGAAACATGTCACTAAATCATTATTATTCATGTGACAAATCCTGAAGGGTAAATTTTTTTTAAACACCACCTCTATCAGTCTCTCCCATGTCACCTAACTTTTATGCAATAACACTGTTCCCTTAGAGATACCGTATAAAATATCTCTCACTTCCCAATATTATTCATAGAATTCCCATTATAGAACATTGAAAACCCAGATTAGAAGAGTACAAGAATATTTTATGACCAGTTTGAAAATGCTGTTACTGCTGCAATAAATTAAGAAGTTAAATTACTCCCACATTGAGTATTGATATACCGTGCATGGCAGAAAAATTCCTTTGAAATATACTGTACAATACATATAGAGAAATTCCAGCCCCTTTGATGACTGCAGTGTGAGTGCCAGCAAAACGGGTTGTGTGTGCATGGGGGTGGGGGACTGGGTTGCCAAGTCTGGTCTTTAAAGCGGTGAGTTGAGCCAGAGTAAAATCAGAACAGTGAAATATTACATGGTTAATTGCTAATATTGGGATGTTGCATTTAATGGCCGAGCCACCAGTCTTCATTCTTCTCTCATTCAGTCTTTGTGAATTGTAGCTCTACAGATAGAATGTATCATGGACCAGCAGACACAACTTCCCATAATATGACTACTCTTGCATAGATCTGTATGGATATTTATCTATGGCCTTCACCTTACTGTGGGAAGACCGTGAAGATGTGATGTCTATATGCCTCTCTTACATTAATGGTTTGGGGTTTTTTTTGGCTTAACAGTCATTCAAACTCAAAATTTTGACTGCCAAGGGAAAAGCAAAAAGAAATAAATAAAATGTTGAATCCAATCTGGCTGATGGGATTCATTTGCTTTGTGCTATTAGATGCAAACGTGGTCAACTAATTAATTAAATCAACTTTTAAGCCATATTTGCAGTTGTGTGCATTACAGGAGGGACGTAAAGCTACCGGAATGTACCAGACAATTTTGATGCCATTATCTAGGAATTTATGTGCACAAATTGTCTTTTTTTTTTTTTCTGTTCACAAAGCTTCAGATATGAAATGCTGTAATAGGAGCCATACTTCTACAGGGTGATTTTTACAACTTCAGGTAAGTTCTGATCTTATTTATTTTCGTAAGTTGTCTGCTGTGCACACAAAGCAGCACTTTGTTAAGCAAAACAATTGGAGACATTTGCCCGCTGGACTAAATTGGCAACCAAATTGCCTGTTTTGCAAAATGTAACAAAAGCATGTTCCTACTTAAAATTTAGCGCAGTACTATATAGCCTGGATTTCCATATAAAGGGAGTTTGGTTTTGCCAAGAACCTGGCAACTCTGTCAGTTAAGTTTACAATAATAATTACAGCGTATTTTGCTGATTGCAATATTCTGGCCCCACAAGTGATTATTTAACTAATTTGGCCATGGAATCAAGTACCCACAAGTAATGTGATGTATTTATTAACGATTGGGTTTTTTTGAGCGTGCCCTTTCCAAATTGCCTTGTTATTCCCCAAACTGGGGGAACAGGTTTTCAGCAAGAGTCATTTCTGTACAACGGAGCAGCGAGGAGTTGTTTAAGAACAATATAAGCAAGCGATGCAGCCCGGGTGTGTGTTTTCAAAAGTTGGTCTTGGAGGATTTTCTTTCCCAAGAAGAAGCGAGGCAAGGAAGGGTAGAAGCTGAGCAGCCCTTTTTTTTTTTCCCTGGCTGCGGGCAAAAACTCACTCAAACAGAAGAAGAAGCTTTCTGCAAACCCCAAAGCTTACACGCGCTTGCAGGACCCTTGACTTTTGCCCTGGAGTTGGTGTTTCTCACGTTAAGCCCAGCCAGGGACCTGGCAAAAAAAAAGAAAACCAAACTAAAAAACCCATAAAATGATGCAGGAGTGGAGCAGATCCGCAACCCAAGACAACAAAGGCCGCCGCCGCGCTGCCCAAAGCGACTTATCTTCATGTATAATCATGTAGCAAATCATGTATTCATTTGTATTATTAAATAAAGACTAACAGAGTCGTACGCCCAGCAGAGCAGAAGGGGATGCACAAAGGATCATGGGTTCCCGGCATTCCCCGCTCCCTCTTGGAAAGGCGCTGACTCACTCCCCGAGCAATCAGCGTTGTGTGCCATTACAAATGGGGTGGTTAATAGGCCTGCATCCATTATCATTAGTGCATCTCAGCACGCAGGTACATGATGGGTCCTGCCAGCGCATTTGCTCCAGCTCACTGAGCCAGGGGCCATGCTCCATTGCAAATGAGGATGAGGAACACCTGCTCCAGGGTTTTTCGGCAGACCGGAGTCATCCTTCACATCTCATGCAACACTTGTTCTGTCAGAATGCAATGCTGGCACCGGCCGGAGCGGTGGTGTGCCAGGCGTCCGACTAAAGATTATAGACTTCCCTGTGGTCTTCTGCTGAAGTTCAGCTTTGAATTTTTTTTCAAAGGAACCTTTTAAAAATTTATCATTTTCGTATTAGGCATTCAGTCATTATGTTAAGGGTTTAAAAATAAAGATGAAAAAAAAAACTTTGCTTCAGAAATTAACTTTTTTTTTTTTTTGGCAATTAGAATGGGAGCATAAAATATTTATTGAGTCCGATAATTTTATTCACAGTGCTGAATGTTGGCTGTTTTGATATGTTTTCTGAGGGAGATTTTATTTTTGGAAAATAAGTCTTGCGATTTTTTTTTTTTTTTTTTCATTTTTTTCTGGCCTTCTGTGACTGTTCATGATGTTTGTGGGTTTTTCATTTTAATTGTCTGCACCAAGTGACCTGAGATGTGATACTAGACACTAATGAAAAGGGGGAAAATATGACAAAATGTTGCCTTCTCAAGGCGTGTGTCTTTCCATCCAGAAGCCTCTACTCTGGCTGCCCTCCAGGGCCAGGACAAAGGCTTTCCTCATCCTCCTCCAAAAGGCATGGAGCTCGCTGCCAGACCCAGGTTAGCTTGTCTCAGGCACTGGAAACCAAAATTAAAGGAGGAAAAATGGTTGCAATTTGAAAAAGCAGCACCTGAGGTTTGCAAATTACAGTGAAGGACACAGCAAAGGTGACGGTGTTGCAGCCTGTCCTTCTGGTCTCCCTGTCTTATGTAATGGAGATCTTCTCAGTCCCCCAAAAACACCAGTTGGAGGCAAAGGCTGGCACCCTGGGCAGCCCTGTCACCCATCCTGCTGGATCTCTCTCCTGGGAAGACCCTCCAGGTCACTCCCCATAAGGTACCTCATGTTCTCCAGGGACGATGCAAGGCCACCTTCTTGAAACAGGACTTGGGCTGAACTGGAGCAGAAGGACAGTCACTGCCTCCTTGATGCAACACTGACGAGCATTTTTTAACTGGTGTCATCAAGGAATGGAAGTTATTTGCTTCTCCATTCTCAAAATACGAGTGAGTGGACTTGACTCTGGCCTTGGAGTGAGGAATTAATTAAGAAATTCCTTTTTTGCTCTTCTCGTGTGTTTTTTTCATGATTCCCGACTCCTCTCCCTAGTTTTCCCTTCCGCCCTGAAGAGGTTTTTGGTTCTGCTTTCAGAACCCCCAAGAAAATGACAGCTGCTTTATTTCAGCAGGAAACCTTGTCTGGTGGTATATAGGTTTCCACAGTGATAAAATTATGCTGGAGGTTATAGGTCTGCTGCTCTGCTTCTCTGCCAGGAAAGTGGAGTCCTCAGTTTGATCAGTAAATGTTCAAGGTTTGCACCTTGGGATCCAAAGTCTTATTTCTGCTTTATGATCAGGCACTACCAAAAATTGACTCCCAGGATTCATCCTTTTTAGCCATTATGAACTTTGATGCTCAAATGAAAACTTGGATTCTTGTTCCTTGAGGTGCTTCTCAATCTACTTCAGGTTTGGGTTCCTTGGTCACTCCCATCTGAGGGAATCTGTCATTGTGCCTTATTTTGTGATTTTTTGGGGGTTTTGTGTGTTTGTTTTTTCTCTGTCCTTGTCCTTCTCTGTGTTTGTCTCTCCTTATCCAACAGGTATGAGCGACGGGGATGGTCGAAATAGCTCTGTGTTTCCATCAGCTCTTCCCTGGTGGGACTTCAGCTTACGTGTGTACCTGCTGTGTAGAAGGTGAGTCATTTCCAGACTGACCCGTTAGATTAGCATTTTAGTCTATTCAAAAAACTTAGCCTCGAGCTCATGACGATAAACTGTGTTGCTCCTGCACCCATGCTCCCTTCCAACTTCAAGATGCATGTTGAAGAATAGGAGGTACCTTTCTGGTAGCACTTCCTGAGTGTTCAGCTCTCTCTGGGACAAGAGTGACCTCAACCAGTGATGACAAATACTGTCCTGTACCATAACTGTAACAGGATCTGCAATGCCCAAATAACAGGGCTGCTGGGTCAGCCTCTGATAGTCTGGATGAGGAAGGGAAAAGTTTTTTGTTTCCATTAGAGACTCTGAGTTTCATGCTATTCTCACCAGTCTAAACGCAGGTCTTCACTTGATGTAGATCATCTTATTTTCAGGTTCAAAAGTCTAAGACAGTTCATAAGGATGTCCCCAAGATAGATGCAAAGGCAATGCCAAATACAGGATGCCTGGACAAAACAAACTAATAGGTCCAAACCTGCGCTGAGATTTTGCCACCACACGCAGGTACTGAATTTTTTTTATGATCTGGTGAAAGAAAAATGCTGCAAGAAGCACTATTGTGAATGCTGTGAGTTAGAGACTTGTGCTAAACTTCTAACCCACCTGTGGTTTTTTTATATTCTCCGAATTATCAAACAAACGTATTCTTGCTTTCTTCTTTTATCCTCTCAGCATGAAGAAGTTATCTCAGAAGGTGTTTAGGGCTGTGTCACACTGAATGCTCTGGTCATTGAACCTATGCACCTGTGACATTTTTTTTTAATCTGTGATACAGTTCAGCCCCACTGAAGGGGAAGGAGGAGTGCTTCCGAGGTCAGTGGGGTGGTCTATCCCACCTAGCACTTTCTTTTGGGCAGTGACAGGGTTTTCCATGGGTGCTTGGGGAAGAGTATGAAAAGAGAGGAAAGACAGAATGTTCTTGCATATTGCAATGAGCGTTGTGAGAAACAAAATACTTAAAGTTGCATTTAATAGGCACACATTAGCATTTACCTTTTTTCTTCTTTAAGGCATTTCTAGATCTGTGCCTTTTGAAGTATTAGTTTTTGATGGGGTTTTTGCTCATGCTTTTATTCTAATTTCCATCCATCCACTGAGAGCTGCTCGAAGTTGATGCTGTTGCAACACTGGAAAAAGAGGAGGTAGGAATGTCAAATCTCCACTCACTCAGGGCTGGAGAGGGTAAGGAAAAGCTGTGCAGAAGAGTGACAATAATGCAGAAGAGGGCTGTGTGTGGTTGACACAGGCTAGAGATGAGCCTATTTTAATTAGAAGTATGAGTAGGAAAATTAAGTTTTGGGTTGGATTTTGCAAGAAATAACCATAGAAAAATGTCTGGAAGACTCCAGTGGAAGAAATCTCTCAGGGTCAAAAGGGATTTGTACACTGCAAGGCTGGCCTTGGGAGAAGGCGCAGGCAGGCAAGGAGAGAGAGCCATGATAATAGTCTGGGGCTGCTCAAAATTTCTTGTCTGTCTTCTGTCACAACAGGAGTGGAAAATATCTTCCTTTTTTCCACTCCACAGGGAATGATGGATACATATTGGGACATGTCTATCATGTACTGTAGGGAAGAGCTCCAGAAGGAGACGAGGAATATTGTGGTTATTGGAGTGCACTAAGACTGACATAATCTTCGGTGAGGTTCTTGCACCTCACAACTCCAGGTGTAGGTACCACTTGGTTCCCCACTGGCTTAAAAGGCATCACTTTTCTATGTGCTCAAGTGATGTTTTCTAAATGGCTTCAGATGTAAGGTGGGGAGGCAAATAAATGAGAGACAAACTTAGAAAACTTGTTACCAGAGATTCAGTATTTCCAAATGTGTGTCTTGATGGATTTTACATAAAAAAAAAGAGGAAGGAGAGATTAAGATATGGAGTATTACTGGCTTGCTTAGCGTAAACACAGTGGGAAACACCACTTTTGAATTTACTGCAGGTCTGGATTATTTTCTTCCACCTAGATTAAATCCACCCCCGTTAACTCAACTATCAGCTTTTGTCTGCTGATAAGGGGTACCAAGTTAATTTTGTAACCTGAACAAGGAAAGTTTATAGATTTGCAAATGGTATCAGATTTGCTCTTAAGTGTAACCTTGCAGCTCGGGGTATGCTTACATGCTTTGCTGGTTAGGAATAGGCATCAGTATCTGTAAAATCACAACTCCGTCAGCAAGTCAAGCAAACAAACAAAACCTCTGTTCATCTTCCACGTATTTTAGATATGCAGACTCTGCTGTACATGTCTGCTTACTAGAGGAATGGCCAAATCTGAGTTGCATGTCCAGAGTTTTTGCAATTTCTGACCTTGCATCTTGCATTAATGCTGCTGCCTTGACCTGCGGTGACCAGTTATCTCACCCAGCGATGGGCTGCCTGCATGCAGGCGTTGCTGTTTTTTCCAGGGAGCAGTGAGCCTATGGTGTGACAAGCAGACACCCAACCCAACTTCGAAACCAAACCTCTGGAGGTGAAACGCTTGTGCATTAACCCACTTTGCTACCCAGCCTTGTACTGATACATTTTTAAAGAAAAAAAAATATTGAAAAGAAGAAAATCATTCTGCATTTGGAAAAAAAAAATTATAACCTCACACAATGAACTAAAGGGTGTTGACAGAACTTAAAATACAAAGTTGGAGGGTGCGTAGCGCAGCGTAATAACGGCTCGTCACCAAGCACGTGAGATTCACCTTGTTTTTGCTGCTGTTTTAAGCATGACATTTGGGGATCTACACAAAATGCCCTCCTGCTTCACCTTCCAGATGTGGTGTGTGAAGGGCAGCATTGGTGAAAATCTGACTTATTTTAGGGTAGGGCTGTTCAGTCATACAGGGTTAAGCAGGGATGGGGGCATCCTGTTGTGTTAAGGTCCAGCCGGAGCACTGATACCCCACTCGCTGTGAGAGAGCAATATATTCTAGTTCCCAAAAAGCCAAAATAAGTTTTTCTGCTGAAGGAATGTTTAAACACTGTTTCCTCAGCTATTTTCCTGCGCTTTTTCTCCTCCCACAATCAGACGGCTGAAGGACAGCCCGTGATATTTAATACTAGATTTTCATGTTCTGCTCAGGTATTCTTTGACCTTCGGCTAGATGCTGCGATGCTAAAAGATGTGGGAGGGAGCCAACAGGTTCTTTTGCCAAACGTGAAGTGGGCTGAGCCCCACCACGTCCTGCCGAAGGTTCTGCCAGCTCTTCTGGTGCTGTCTGGTTCATCCCGGGGCTCGCGGGGCAGAGCTTTCCCCTGTGGCAACACAGAGCCCTGGTTTCACGGAGCAAGTGAATGGAGACTAGTCTGAGACAAGTAAGCTCTTATTAATATTTGTGACCTTGTCAGGATTTGAATCAGAACCTCCGGAGATGCCCTCCAGCTTCCCTAAATTTCATTTTTTTTTAATAATGAAGATAATTTTGAGTTTTACAAGCACGGAAATGTCTAAAACTAATGAACATTTTATACATGTGTGAAAAGATGCTTAAAAAAGCAGCCAAACCAGTTTTTTTTTTAACAACTGGCAGCAGGACGACACACACACACACAAAAAAACCCACTACCACCCCACAATGCACTCCTTGTTTGCCAAGATCCTGCAGCCTGAGCAAGCTTTTACAGATGAGACATAAACCCCAGACTAATGGGGCTTTGATGGAAGTGTTGACGCTACCTCAAGCCGAGAACTGAGAGAGGATTGCAAAAAAAATGAGCCCTGGATTGCAAAAAAATGAGCACTGCATCCCACTGCCCACCCCATCCCTCCTCCCAAAGCGCGGGAGCGACTCCGCGATTCTTTGGGCGCCGCTTGGGGGAATTAAGAGATGAGGGAGGATGGTTCTCCCGAGCGTGCTCGCCCTGCTTTCTTCTGCGTGCTTGCAGGGAAGGGATTTGGCAAGAGGTCTTGGCAGGCCAGAGCCTGCCAGAAAAGAGCAGCTATCGGTGCAAAACGGAGCGGCTTCGTCGGCGGTGGTCGGTGGCCACGCAGCCTCGCTGGCCCCCGCTTCAAACAATCGAGGTGCTGGGTTTCTGGGGAGGCTTAGGAGAGAAAGGCTCTTAGAGTCGTCATCCAAGTGTTATATTTATCTCCCCTTGGAAATCCGCTGCTGCTTATTGATTCTTTGATGTTTTTTGGAGGGATGAAGATGTTTGCAGAGGATGGAGGGAGCGGTTCGGTTTCTGGATGTTATTTCATCCTAAAATGATGAATTTTGGGGAGTGTATCTGCGTACAGGCACGTGCCACCTCTGATAGATGTAGGTGTGTACGTGCATAAGTACATAAAGCCTTGCTGAGTACACAGCAGCTGGCTTACTTTTATCACCAGTTTTGCCATAAAACGTCCGATTTTAGTAATCAAATTAGAGCCAACGAGAACCTGTACAGGTGAGAGGAAATCTGTGAATATGATCAAAACCACGTTTCTGATTCAGGACGAAATCGCAGGCTACAGGGAGGTACATCTGTAAATTATACAGGAAGCTTTCTTCAACAACTGATTTACCCTGACAGTTTTACTGGAGTATATGAAAATTAGTATTAAAGATGTGATATGTAGGCTTCTTTCCAGGAATTCCAATCTGGTTTCAATAAAATGAAAACACTGATTGGAAGTGAAGTTGCCTTCCGGTTTTGCCTTTGGCTATTATGTGTTCATTCGTGAAATGACTGAATTCCACAACTACTTTTAATATTCACCTTTTGAGTTCATCTCCCGTACTGGACACATTGGAATGATTAAAATAGCACTGCCTCCTGAAGCCGGATTCTCTTTAATTTGAAACAGCCTAGGTGCTGAGGAAAAAAAAAAAAAAAAAAGAAAAAAAAAGAATGCTCTGTTAAGTCCATCCTTTCTTAACATCAACTTGCTCGAATGCCAGCTCAGCTTAGAATTCTAATAAAGAAATGGTTTCTAGATGAAACCTCCCGTGCTTCCTGCACAGGGAAGACCTTAAGAAAACATTTTTTTTTTGTCTCTCCAGGTTGCTTCTCCTGATGATATCTGCTAGCTGAAATGTCTGCGTGCTGCGATGCTACGTGTTTCTTCACGCTGCTGGGCTTTGGCAGCCTCATCGCCACCGACGTGAGTGCCACGGCACGTTCTGCCCCGACGAAAACGCCTGCAAAAAGGGCTGCGGAGCAGAGAACGGAGGCCAGCAGCCACAAAACTTTGAGATATCTAGCGGGCTCGCCGTGCAAACAGTTGCATTTTAGCTTATTGTTCAATCCTGAGCTTGTGGGAGTTTCGGCGTGCCAGGTGAGCAGACTAGCTTGTTGCAGAGCATGAGGGATTTTATGTGTTGAGTAGCTCATAAAGAAATCCGAATTCCCACGTCTTTGCTAACACCTTCCAGACTACACTTGGTGTATATTGTCCCAGAGATGGAAAAACTGACTTAACTGGTTTTAGGGAGGTGTTGGCTGGAGCTCCAGGCTGCCCTCCAGGGCACGGACGCGTGTAGCAGAGGTCAGTGTGACATCCAAGATGCCCCCAGTGTTGGTTAAATGAGTTAGCTTTTTTATATGGTATGTTGTTGGTTTTTTTTTTAATATGGAAATACTGGTGAGAGTGACCCACTGGTAAATCATCCCCAGGGTCTGTGTTTGCTGGAGGGGCTTTCCTTGAGCAGACCTCCAAACCTTGCTCCCCATTGCCTTCCTGGTCACTGCTTGGCTCTGTGGTTTGTTTTTTTTCTCTGCTCTGGGTATGTGCACATCTTTGGCACCCTCTTATCAGGGCATTTAAGGGGATGTTTTCTCTGCTCGTTGAAAGAGGAGATCCCAATCTGGGCACCACCATACCTGACCCAAGCTGCTGAGACCTAAAAGGTCATATATAATAAGTAGGAATATTGAAAACTTTAGCACCTCTGTGGAACAAAGGAAAGCCCAAGGAAGCAATTTCAGGCTCTGTACTCAGTCACCTATCTGGCAACCTCTGCAATGAGTATTCCAGCAAGTTATATCACTGAGGGAGAGTCTGACTTTCTGCAGTTGTCCAAGGCAATCTTTGATTAAATTTTGGATGCTGTTACTTAGACATCCGCTCCTGATGTACTTACCATATTTTGCAAAGAGAAGGTCCCTGTGAATTGAAAAATTCTGGTTATGTGCATTCAAGGTCATGCATAAAACAGTGCCTAGGAATCGTGGAAAGTTGAAGAATTTAATCAAAATACTGCTCTACAGTTTAGTGTGTTTTGTAAGATTAGGAGGGGCACCAATAATGCTGTCAATGTGGAGCTCATCTGAACTCTTTTGAATTATTGAGCTATGAGCAAACCTTAGCACAGCTTAAATCGACAGTTTTCTGCACTACTGTGGGCAACAGAAGTTTCCAACAGTTGCCCTTCTGCGCTGTAGACCAAAAACACAGTGGTTTTTTTGGGGGAGAAGCAGCTGCAAGCTTTGGGATATCAGCCTTTTTGGTTTGTTAAGTGCCATCAAAAAGAGGTAGAACAGCAGCACTGCACGAACTGAGTCAGTTACTACTCCCGGCCAAACAAAAAAGTCAGAAAAACTCAGTATTTTTTAAAATGTACAGAAGCCAAAGCAGCGGGATGGAGGACGGTGAGGCTGCAGTACCTCTGTCTGGCTTCAGGTGCTGCTCCACACCACGGTTCCCTTGGGACACTTCCAAGGAGTGATGGGCGAGGGGTCTGCCATGCAAGGGATGGATGGGGAGCTTGAGCCATGTCCCTGGGGGTCTTCTCCTAGTCCCATGTCATCAGGAGGGCTACTGACCAGATGGACGGGCACCTAAGGACTCACCTCAAGCATCTCTTCCCTTTTTATGGGGCGAGAGGTTGGGTATGAGATGACAGTGTTGTCCTAGGTACCAGTGGAAAAAAAAGTAAAATGACACCATCGCATTTTGTAGAAAAAGAAATTGCAGTATCGAATGCAGCCTGTAACACTTTTTCACCGTTGTTGTCTCCTTAGGTGATGAAGACAACCTCTGAGCAGACTGTGACAGAGATCCGTTACATTTGCTTAGCGTGCTCCTGTTGTGAGTCTGAAGCTGCTGGATTATCTTGAAAAAAATCAAGACTACAGAGGTACCCAAGGCTCTTTCCCTCCTTTGAAAAAATCTCAGTTTGTAATTGAAGTTAATTTATAGAATGAATTAAATGTGGTGTGTATGTTAGCATATATATTAATATTTAACCTGCATGCCAAATCTATAGGTGGCCTTAGCCATCAATATGGTTATGACTTAGAGTCCTCGTGTTACTCCAAATGAACCCAAATGTTATTTATTTTTGGTGATCTAACGTTATAATAATTTCCCAAATTCTAAAGTTATTTTTACAGACTTCTCAAATGTTCTCTGCTCCCCTTTCTCGTTTCAGAACTCACTCCTATGCTCATTCTCAGAGCTGGCCATCACGGGTTGTGAAATTTCACCCTACCCTTCCATTCACACTCGCAACTTTTGAAAGTTGCTCGTTTCAAGCTGAAACTTGTTTATGGGTTAATCATCCAGATGCTTTCCAATAAAACCCGTATCGTCTTCCTGAGCAGTGACGTAAAGCACGGCGAAGCCAAACGCAAGCCCTTCCTAAAGGGGAATGCATCCCAAGGATGCATTCGTACAAAAAGGGTTTTCCTCTTCCGTGGTACCACCCCGAACCCTCAGTCGCCTGCCAGGTGAGATAAGAAATGCAACCTAAAGAGTGTGAGGTTGGGGGATGGCAGCGTGCGTCGCCTGCCCTTGGGTGGAAACCCCTTTTCCTTTAAGCACGCCGCCCCCCGTCTTCTGCATCCCCCCCCCCCTCGCCCCCAAATCTTCGATTCATCCCCCGTAAACACCGCTAACTGCTAACTCATAAAACATATCAGCTGGGTTTATTACTTTTAACCATCTTTCCAATTGTGCTATAAAATAAAGGCAGATGCCATTTTAAGATCTTATTATTATCAAGGGCCAACTCCTCCAGCAGCACCTGCTTAGCAGCAATCTGCTTGTTTATAGTCCCTTTTTTTATAGGTGACAGTTTAAGGTGGCTGTTCTCCCGTTACAAAGAGTTCCCTTTAATGCGGCAGAAGTGGCACGCACAGTAGGTGAGCTCCTTCCCTTTCATCCAGTTGATATTGAGAAGGGGTCGCCGGTTCACCTGTGATTTTTGCTTGACAGCTTCGCCACACACATCAGGCTCTGCCAAATGCTCCGCCATTAATTTATGATTTAAAGTAATTAACTTTTGCTGATTAAAGTAATTATTTCAAGTGCATTGCACTCAGGCCCAAATGATGCACGCAGCCCCCTCTCCAGTTTGAGCTAGCAGCATGCCAAGTGCTTAAAAGCTGCACCAGGGAGCTCGCGGTGGCTTCTGCCAGTCTAACAGATCTGCCATGTTTATGGCTGACTTGTACTAACTGCTCATTTTAATGCCGAATCCTGGCAGAACATTGACACAGTGTGAAACCTTCATCCGGTAAACAAGACAAGCTTCAAATTGGTGACATCGATGACAGTGAAAACTGTTTAAATGAATCTTGCCTCCAGCCTTCCAGAGGTATTATGTTTTTGTGAGCGCTGCTCCTTCTCCAGATTGGCTGTTAAACAATTTACAGCTTTATCCAGCCTCTGCCTTTAGCATTATGCAGGTGCAAAATTCAGGCTTCTTTAGCGGAGCGGCGGCCAAAAAAAAAACAACCCCTCCTACCTTCCTCCCCCCAGAAAAAAAAAACAACAAACCAACACCCAAGATCTCACCAAAAACCTTTTGAAACGACTTCAGACGTGGGAAACGTGAAAAAGGAGTTTCCTTTGAAAGCCAATCTCCCCTTTCGAAAGCGCACGCTTGTTGTGAAGCCGCCTGTCGTCTCCTAAACTTAACGTGTTTTGTGTAAGAGCCAATATCAGCTTGGTTGGGTTTTTTTTTTGCTTTTTTCCTTTTTTTTTTTTCTTTTTTTTATTGTGCCTTCTCCAGGCAGAAGAAGCGTGCGCAGCAACCCCCAGCCGCCGCAGAGCCACCGGGGCTGCAGTGCCGTGGAAAGCTGCCAGCCCCGGGTGCCGCTGCAGCGACGCGCTTTGTCTTCTTGGCACAAAATGTTTCCAAAACTTACCTTTAGGGTTGTTTTAGGTTGGGGTTTTTTTTTTTTTTCTGTGTTTGTTTGTTTGTTTATTTCTTTTTTTTCTTCCCTCTGGGGAAGACACTCCTTGGGAATATCGCCTTGCGAACCGCTGTGGGATTTTGACTATTGCCCTCTTAAGTGAAAACGAGGAAAGTGATATTTAAATGTGTAGGAATAAAAATATCCATGCTGGAAAAAATATATTCCCAATAATATAGGTATATTTAGCCGAAAAAGATTTTTTCTTCTCTTTTTTTTTTTTTAAAGTGTAGTTTTAATTTGAGAGGGAGGAGGGTTTTGATTGGGGGGGGAGATGTTTTTTTCCCCACTTTGCTGAAACGACTGTCAGTTTTAAAAAGCTATTCACATTATCCCTCTCTCCTCTTCCAGCGCAACTGTAAAGAAATCTAATTTCATCTGTAATAAAGCACCTGATGGGCAGTGATCCCTGGCAAACAATATTCCAGCTTAATGTTAAGCGTTGAAAAAACATCATCGGAAAATAAAGATGCCAAGAAAAATCATCTGTGTGTTAGCTTGGCAGCAGCAATGTGAGGGGCAGCTCATCAACGAGCCTGCTTTTTGGTTGTTTTTTTTTTCTTCCCCCCCTTTTTTTTGTTGTAAGGAATGAAGTGCGGTGGGAAGGGGCACGGCGAGGGAGGGCAGGGTGCCGGCAGCTGAGGAAATCCACTCGGTCGAGCTCCACGCTTGCTCTCGCGAGCAAACATCGAGCTCTCTGCCAAATTGGGGCAGTTTTGTGCTGCAAGTGAGCCCGGGCGCTGAGCTAAGAGCACCAGGCTCATTTCTCACCAGCCCCTGCTATCGGCACGATGCGCCTCTCTCCTTACCCCTGTCCTCCCTCCATCTCTGGCCCCTTCCAGGCAATTCGTGCTTTAACCACGCTCTGAATAGCATTTAGCAGAAAATAGTAATGCTGCTTTTTAAGAACAGATTGACAAAGGTGTTTTTTAAAAACACGCCAACAATTAAGATTGAGACAAACGGGTTTCGCCCGTTTCGGTTTTTATTTCCAGGCCTCCCTATCTTCACATCCAATAATGTCTGGTGTCTCTGAAGACGTAAGAGGCCTGGAAAATTAATCTAAGAATTTTTTTTTTTCTAAGCAAAACACTCTTGGGTTTTTA
The DNA here is from genome assembly GCA_020746105.1 of Trogon surrucura. Classification (NCBI taxonomy): domain Eukaryota; kingdom Metazoa; phylum Chordata; class Aves; order Trogoniformes; family Trogonidae; genus Trogon; species Trogon surrucura. The sequence goes on along the minus strand of CM036621.1, from coordinate 2,204,296 downwards.
CTCAGAGCCTGATCTAAAGGCTCCTGAGGTGGTCGAGAGCCGGTGAGCGGGCTCAGCCCCGTTTGGCTGGTCTGTGCTCTCGGCACTTGTTCCCAGCTCAGGTGATCCTCTCTTGTGCTTGCTCAAGGAAAGCAATCGTAATCCTCAAAGTGTTGTTTCAGGGCGGATAAGCGCAAGATGTAAAACTCCAGAGCTTGTGATTGACACGTGGAAGGTTAGCAAGGCTTGGATCTCACGCTAACGGGGGCGACGCCACCACCTTGGGCACTCGTAGCAATCACCGAGGTAAGCCAGGCTGCTAGAGGTGCCTGGCTCTCGTTTGCGTTGCCACGAGACATCTGTAAATATCTTCGAGGGTTTTTGAGGTCTTGAGTGGGTGTAGAAGAAGTTCCGAGCGGGGCAAGGTGGGGATGGTGCCCCTGAGAAGGACAACCCACTGCAGAGTCCTTCCCTCGCGCCGTCGAGCCACAGCAACAGTGAGAACACCTGAGATGTGGTCAGGCAGGAGGGGAACTGCACAACAGACAGAGGGTGCAAAGTATCAGAAACACAGAAATCAGCATGCAGATGCAGTAGGCACGTTTTAATTTAATACTTCCAAAATACGGAATTATTAAAAGCATAAAAGTCCCATTACCGAATGGCACAATATATTAGCAGTTATAGGTGCTAAATCAAACCAAGCTACATGATATTAATGGCCAAAACGGCTGTGTTTAAACAGTTGTCTACTTATTAAATCTCTAATTAAGGACATGCAAACCAAGTGGCTAAGATTTTCCACTAAAGATGATAAATTGTGATTACTGAAATGTTTTTAATGTACTTCAGAGCCAACCAATTTTATTAAAAGAGAAAAGAGGCAATCCAAATTTTTCCCAGCAGCTTTACCTGTAATGATAGTGATACTTCTGCAGGTCACTATAAATTGATTTTAGCTGTGCCGTGTGTTAACCCTTCACTGCAGTCAGCAATCCAGTCTTTGAGTTTTTGCAGTGTCTTTCAGGATTAAAAAACACAGGTCTCAAGTAGGCCAGGCAAACTGCAATTGATGCCTCGTGACTTTTTGGCTGGATCGCGCATAATGTTAGCGAAACTATTTTCCTGCTGTAGCGTACCCCTCAATAGGAATAAGTGCACTTATTTGACTCAATCAGCCATCTGTGACTCCATCAGCCACAGTGGAAACTAATGGTAATTGCCAATTGTTAACCAGACAATAGCAGATGCTAACTTTAATATCCAGCAGTGCTCTTCCGAGCATCTTTTATGAAGACATGGCCTCACTTTAACACGTGTTCTCTTTCTCCAAAATATGGAGACTTAGTAAAGGCTGATTAGCCTAGGGAGCTATGTGACTTGAAGCAATGAACTTCAAGGAACGACGGCCGATGTTCTGCTTCTGGGTCATAATGTCTAAAACGTAAAAATTTAGAAGATTGGATTTAAAATTCTTGAACAAATTACTGTGGTTTTTTTTTCCAGTTAAATTTCACAAAGGGTCGTGTGCTGGATGCTAACACAGGAGTAATGTCTTTCCTGGCAATGTCCTTGCCTCCTGTTAGATAATCAATTAGTCTCAGAACATTAAAAAGCAAAATGCTGCAACAGGATTTTCCACCAAATTCAAAAATATTTACTAAAGGATTTCATTGCTCCCGTTTATTTACATCTAAGCACGAAGGCCGTGGCTACACAACATAATGCTGTTGTTTTGGCACCAAGACAGCTTTGCAACCTCGGCCCCGGAGGACATCTGGAGTCTTCTGGGTCGCGGCGGCTCCTTTTTGCAGGAATTTGCTCGCCTCAAGTAATGAATGAGCCCATTTTCACTTTGACTGTGGCCTGCAGTCTACGAGAGACATTAGGAGCAATTTGTAGGCAACGCGCGGGTCTGTTCCGTCTAAAATATTATCAATGAGCTTGTCAACCCGAGCCTTAACCTTCTTTGTTATTTTCATCTGCTCCTCTCTCAGATGTCTCTCCTCGTACCCATAACCTCTGAAGACTAGCAACAGGATGTCATACACCTGTTTTGCTCAAGGCTGGGACTTGGAGCCCTGCGCGATATTGTGTCGGCATTGGCTCGCTTGCTGCTTTGCTCAACGTATATGTCAGAATGTCAGATGATAGTTGTTGTATCTGCAGCTGTTGCATGAGCAGAGTGCCAGGGGCACAACTTTCCTGCAGTGAGCTTTAATTTGCTCTCCCCTCCCCGAAGAGCTCCCGCGCTTCACCTTGCTGCCGCCGCCGCTGCAGCTGGAGGAGAGCTCAGCAGCCCACGTGCAACTCGGGCAGGGAGACAGGCAGGCTCTGGAAGGAAACTTTGTGCGGGACGGAGGTGCTGCAAAGTGCTCTTTGCATCTTTGCTCGATGAGGCATTTCTCTAATTGTCCACGTAAAAGTGCCTTGAGCACCAAGAGGTTTATATTCTACCCGCGGTGTGTTTGGAGGCTCTTCCAAGAGAGCTCCTCGTAGCCTAAATAAGCCATAACCTGCCAAAATATTCAAGGGAGATCTGACTAGGTTTTTGACTGCTCTCAGAATTAGGTTGACAATCAAAACAGATGTAGAATGAGGCTGCAACTGGATTGCCAAAGGCAAAATATAAACTCCTGTCAAATTCTTTAAAGGAGCAAACTGATAAACCACTGTGATACACGGGAATAGTGGACATTAGTAACTAGACAAGGACACATACATCCACCTTCAGATTTGTCCCGGACTGTGGATTTGTTTTACAAATTATGTAGCAGGGGCGTTGGAAAAAGTGCTTTAAAAATACCCAATGAGTGAAACTTTAAAAAGACACAACATTACTGCATGAATATTACAAGATGTTTCTCAGGGTTTTTTTTCTGGGTTTTTTTTTTCATGATTGTTGCATTTCTGAGCGACATAATGGGATGACACAGATCATCTGTAATTTAAAAGAAGAAAGCAATAGAGAGTTTGATTACAAAGCAACATAATTCCGTATTGCTGGATATTGTTCTGGTTGTATCTATTATTCAAGTAGATGTGAGGCATTTTGTCTTTCACTTGAAATGTTAACTAAATCAGGGCTAAATATATAAAATGGGACATCATCTTTAATAAGGAGGATGGATGCAGTGGCCTTACATGTACTTCTGCATCTTCTCTAAGGGTTGCAACTCAGAATTCTTGCATCTAGGTCTTTGGAATAGGAAGGAAAAGAGAGGGGTTTGGGGGATGAAGCACAAATGAAAGACACTGGTGGAAGAAGAAAAAGCAACTAGTGTACAGCTGTGTGCTGGGCAAATCACAGGCTGAGGGTCATCTCTGGATCTACAGATGCACCAGCATCTAAGGTCGCTGTATGGTAGGTCTTCCTCATCTTTCAGGATGAAGATGATTGGCAAATGAAAAATTTGCTTGGGGAAAATCCTGATTCATTCAAAAGGGAACTGTTCACAGGCAAGGGTGTGCCTCAGTGAATACCCCCAATTTGAAAAAAGTCCAGTAGGTGACAAGTTGTAATAGTTTTCCAGAGTATTTCACTAATAACTACATTTTAACATAATTTGATCTTTGATTTTGGAATATAGTTTGTGGGTGCTTTTCAGAAACACAAATATTTCAGCGTTATAGAGCCTGAGAAATATTTTAACTTCAGATTATTATTACTTTTTTTACGTTTTTTTGTTGTGCCAGAAGGCTGTTTGCCTCATTTTATGGGGTTCCTGCAAGGGCTCTGCGTGGTCAGGAGCCCAGCGCTGCGTCGTCTTCATCAGATTGCTGTCTAACAGACACAAGTGCCTGGGAACGTGCCTGCCGTGGAGCTGGGCTGCTAGCCCGTTGGCTTGATGGTCACTTGGCACAGGTGGCCCGTGGCACCGAATTCAACAGCAGCGCTGCGCAGTTGAGCGTTAGAGGACCTGGTCCCTGCTGGCAAAAATCACTTTCCCTGCTCCGTCGATGAAGATGGATTGGCCCAGGAGGAGCATCAGGTCTTCAAGCCTCAAAAATAAACTGGAAACGGGAGCTCAGGCCTCGCAGGTGTCCTGGACAAGTCCTCTCCTGTCGGGGCAGGGAGTACTTTACCCTGGTGGGACCTTGGAGCACCTCTGGGCTTGCAGAGCACAGAAGACCCTAGAACAAAAAGTCCTTGACATTTCTTTTGTCTTGGCTCTCCTTTCGCTTCTTTCCAGGAGGATGGCCTCCCTATATTAATACTTCTATAATCTTTTTAATTAAAATTAAATCTATTTTTGATAGCTTGCCACCAGATCCAATACTGTAATCCCGAGTGAAGGATGGATTCCCTTCACCTCAGTGTGAGGAAATGTCACTCCTTGCACTGTATTTCCAATCAAGTTAGGTAACGTTTACTTATGTTTTTTCTCCTGCTTAGTATTCAATCCTTTCATATCCTCATTAGATCCTGATAGGAAAATATAAAAACATGTCAAGAGAGTGGTTCAGTTACAAATGGAGTGCAAAAATTATTTTGGAGAAAGCCCATTTGTGTGTGATTCCTAGCCTAATTCTGCAAACCCCGGTGGTTTGGAGAGTTTAGCATCCAGAGGTTTGGGTACTTGCCCAAACTAACCCTAAAATGCAAACCTTTGGAAGCTTGCCTTTCAGTTCAGTGTGCGGTATAAATAGCTCTGCTAGGAACAAACAAAGAAGGTATTGCATCGAGCAGCCAAGAGAGACTGCGTGAAGCACTCGATCGGGGTGTGTTTTGGTGTCACAGGCTGCGCTCCTCCTCCTGCCTTAACAACCCCGCAAGCTGGAGACACGCTGCTATTTTTTGTGATATTAATGCAGTTGCATCTGGGTGGCACGAGGCAATGGTTTTCAGCACCTTTATCCTCAGGTTCTGTGAAGTGAGGGCTCACTATTCACCTCCTCCAAAAAAAAAAAAATCCAATTTAAAAATCGCAAAAAAACACTGCTCATGGTGGCTTTGTTGGTTTTGTTGTGAAGCTCCAGTCTCACATCAGGGGGTACCGCAATGTTCAGTCTTGCAAGGACCAGAGAGGAAGGATTCAGACTTCTCTTGCCCCTGCACCCCTGTTGGGGTGAAATGGGATCTGCTGAGAGAAAGCAGGGAGTGATGCATTTTCTTCTACATTTCTCTGCTTTTATTTATTACTTTTTTTTTTTTTAAAAACTGTTCTCAGGATTGCCTGAATTAGTAAAAGTATCTATATCTGCATACATATATTCAGCCTTGAAGAGATAAACAGCCTGGAACAAATCAACTGTTTGAGAAATTAGAAGCCATCCAGTATGTGCTCTTGCTATGATACCCTTCGATAACTTTGGGTATTTCATTCCTCTAAAACCCAGATCTTTCCATGAGAAAGAACTTTAAAGTATGTAAATTGAAAAAAAAGTCACAAACACCAATTTGCGATTGAAAGGCAGTATAGGGAAGCCAAGAAAAATCCTTTAGCCCCGGTGAAACTGCAGAGCATCCTCACAGTTCAGCTGACATCCTGCTGTTTAGGAGAAATGTAAGAAGAATCAGGCCACTTTATCTGCATCACACATCCCATGTTCCCCCTTTCTCTGTGGCTGGTCCTCCTTGATGGCAATTTGCTGTCAAGTTGCCACCCCACCAGCATTATTTTTTTTCTCTTGTGTGCCTTGCCTGTCCCCTGCTCTTACCATTTGGCAGAGCTGAGCAGCCAGAGCCCTGAATCTCCCTGCCTGCACTAAGCTGGGGCACCTTGCACCTCTCTGGCTTCCAGATGGGTCCTGCTCTCAGCTCCTGCTTTTCTTATTCCTGTGGAGCCGGCGTGTTCTCACGCTGTCCAAAAGTTGAGGGCTGGGCTACTAATAGAGACCACTGATGAATGGTGTAAGGGCTTTTCCACAACTCTCTATTACTAATCGATGAGCATGTTTGACATCTCGGCAGCCCAGTGTTTGAGAATAGCTGTCGATAGCACTTTCTCGTGCTAAAAGAAAATGGGAAACTCTAATACTGGCATCATTGACGGTAGCTAGCTATCGATGTCATCATTCCTGCCATTCACCTGATGTATACAGCCCGCAGCGACTTACCTCCAATCTATAGAGGTATGGATTTGAAAATAACCATCAGTAACTGTAAAATCACTATACGATTGAGATGATGTTAATTCAAAGTGGTGATGAATCTTGGATTCTCACTTTCCTATTTCTATACCTCACTCTCGTAAAAGGTATGCGTCGTCAGTTGCCTGTGCCATTTGAGATATAGTAGATATTCGGATTAAAACAAGGCTTTGAATAACTGGTGCTTTATTCTCTAATTGTCTTATGGATGAAGCTGTATATCATATGTGCATAATAATGTCTGTAATGATATATTGTCTATTTGCTGCAACGAAATCCTGACGCCCTTTCGCATCAATCTTAAGCATCACACAGAACCGCCTTTAGGAGACGCTTTTGCCTCAAAATCCTTTATTCTACGCACGTTCACCATTCGATCTGAAACCCCGAGAAATGTCGGGGTGGATGATGTCCCTTTTCTTTTCGCAGGGGCTGGCTCCTGGAGCTCTGGCTTCCATTGAGCAGCGAGTGCGAGCATCGGCACCTGTGTCCCGACGCCCGACAGCTGGCGCGTTCCGCGTGTGCCATCTGTGCCAGCCCTCCTGCGCCGGTGATGTGACTTGGGGGAAGGCAGGAGGAAGAAAATAAGTTCATGCCACGACAGTGGTATGTTTGTTGGGGTGTTTTGGGTTTTTTTTTTGTGCAGTGTGGTTGTTTTGGTGTGTTTTTTTTTTTTTGTACAGCCCAGCAATGTGCACTGAAATCTGCCGTGGGTTGGGTTTTTCCTCTCTTTCCCCACATCTCTTGCTAAAGTGGGTGCTGGTTGTACAAGCCTGATGAATTCATTGCAGTAATTTTGGGTGTATTTAAACAGAGGATGCACAAGGAGGCATTAAGCACAAAAGGGACTTTGTTTCTGTTATGCCTGCGTATGGACCTATTTGAGGGATTGAAAGCATCAGGTATTTTTTCTAATACATAAAGACATTATTTTTATATAGAAACTGTATTCCACCAAAGAAAGAGGCCATTCACAAATTAAATGTTCCCTTTCATTCCATGGATAAGAGAGCTCAGCAACTCTCTCTAAAAGCCAGAGGACGCCTGCATCTCCACTGACAGCTGGAAGCTGCTGGTCTGCCAGGTCAAAGCCAATGGGGCTGGTTCTGGTTCAGCCTGGACTGCCTGGAGCTCCCCTTTGCCCCCTGGTTTTGCCATGGTTCAAAGTGCTGGCAGAGGACGACGTCTACACTTAGAAATGCATTACACAGTAAGCCTATACTCACCTTTTTTTGGCACACTGTTACTTCCAGAAACGCAGAGCTTATTGATGGTGAGAAGACACCATCGAGTCTTCAGTCCCCTCTGTGGATACATGTCATGCCCCAAGATGATTCCTTTTCTCAGAGGCAGATTCTCTCTGGAATAGTCCAAAGATAGCAAAAAACCCCAAAACATTTCTCTGCACTCCTTTCTGTGCTTTTCATTCAGGCAGGGTGAGTCATGACTGTGTGGCACCGGGAGGATGATGTGGAGCTGTTGCCTGGCCCGCGTGGTGAACACTACGGCTGTCGGTCCCCTCGGGGGTGGAGGGAAATGAGCTCCGAACAAACGCTTTGTCGTAAGTGCAATGCACATAAGTGCATTTTTGGATCATAGTCCAAGCCTGCATCCTTTGTGAGCTGGTGAATGTGCCAGGATGACTTGCTTTTTCTCAGTCCAGCACTTCTCCGCTGAGCAGAGACAGAGTCGGGAGCATTGCACATCAAAGAGAGGGGAATTAATGAATGAGAAAACCTTGACATTTACACAATTTAGGCATGTTACTTTTATTTAAGTTTTTTTTCCATGGAAAGGGTGCAGAACCCTTGGTGAATAGACCTGTTAATGCCTCTTGCTTTTTGTGTTTATATGTGCCAGTTCTAATAATTGTCACGTCCACCTAAGTGAGAAACATCCAGACACGTTTATGGAGGAAGCCGTAGGGCTTTGGTTCAAGTGACTTCTGCTACTCCTAGGTGGGGAAGAGGGAAGGGCAATAAACAACAGAAATTTGTTGGTTTCTCAGCACCAAGATTTATCACGTGTAAAAACATAGGACTTTGGAAGCCATTAATTATACATAAAGTCAATAAGCAATCTTAATAGAACTTAAAGTGACAAAAGCGATGACATTTAAGAAATAAACTTCCCCACGCTGCGAGTCCGTGACCATCGGGGAAAGTAAAAAGGCTCGAAACATGCTCTGGACATGCAGTAATTCTCATTGCCATTTTCTGATTTCATTAGAGGAAACTGCTCTCTGTGTAGGTATGTTAGGAAAAGGTGAAATTCTGGATCACAGATGTCAGGTCTGAGACTGGGATAAAATGCCATGCCAGTTAGCAGTAAACAGAAGAATTCGGTGTTAAAAAGTATGAGAATTTCCTCTTTTATGGTATCAGCAAGTTTTTGAAACGTATAAAAGTGGACATCATATCTGCAGTTTTATTCCCCCCCAAAAAAAGTAAATCAAGCAGAATCATAGCGTGTAGCTACAAAAATAATAATGCTGATAATAGTAACAATAGCAGTAATAGTAATAATTCCACTGCACTGCTTCTTGTTTCCAGAGACGGGAATCTGATCAAATCCAGCACTATTTAATGCATTTGAATTTAGAGTGGAAACTTCTGTTAGTAAAATTTGTGAGAAATATACGTATCCACAAAAATCCAAGCTTTAGAAGTTGTTCCAGAGCCCAATTTAGACGTTTATTCTAACGTGACAATTAATCTTGCGCAAGTTGAGAGGGTCTGTTATGAAATCATCATTAATTTACACTCCTACAGCAGAGTTTATCTCATTTACTTTGTACCTCATTTTTGCGTGGAAGATCAAGAACCAATTCTTGGCCATTCTTCTTGACTGAAATCATTTGAAACGAGCCAGACTTGTGAGAAAAGCAAAACCCACACGTGATTAAGGGTTGCCAGGTCCTGGATATTTTTTTCAGCTGCCTAATTGAGGAAATATTTTTTGCTCTTTGTTTCGAGGGGTGGGTTGGTTTGTTCGCTTGTTTCCTCGGGAGCAGGGGAATTTTTGTCGGTGCTCGCCTTGTTCCAGTTTGCAGGAGCAGGCGTCGGGGCTGTTAGCAAGTGACATGCCCAGGAATATAAAAGAGCCCTACATCTTTGGAGCTGTTTTGTGGTATTCCCCAGCATACTTGTTTGTTATAATTTGAAAGAAGCTATTGAATTGAAAGGAGGGACAAACAATCTACAGGCAGACAAAGCCAGCGAGGAGAGCTAGGAGCGTCCAAATTTCCATGAAACACTCTTGTTCCAATTCATATTTAAATGGGCTCCTAAGCAGCTGGACAACCTCGCTGTGGCCGGCTGCAGCTGATAGTTTTAACCAAGGAGAAATCACACGCGATTCGCTGAGAGCGGATGAAAGGTGTGTGTTTGACTCTTTTTAATGTTGGAGAACAAACACTAAACTAACATAGAATGTCAAGATGTTGGGCAGAGTTTAAGTGCAATAAAACAGATTCTCCGTACTGTGAACTGGCATAATTGTCTTTGAAGGGATTCAGATTATGCTGATTTACAACAGCCAAGGATCAAGCCAAATACGGTTGTTTCTGTAACTAATTTTGATGTCCTTCTGGTTAATGATTCTTCGAGGGAAATTAAGATTTCTTACAAATGTGCCTATGCAACAATGACTCTATCATCTAATCATTTAATTTTTGAAGGGCCAAATCCTACAGCCCTTATTAATTTAAAACTCATGTGGTAGACATCTGGAGAAAGAGAAAGCTTGGATCAAAACGGTGGTTTTGCATATCCCATCCTAATCTCAGGCTACCTCAGTCTTCGGCAGATCTTCCTTGCAAGGGGAAGTAGCCCAAATTCTCCCTAACTTGCATCTTGGATCTCTTTACTGAGCAACCTTGGGTCATGGAGGTGTTTTGCAGTCCCCTCTCCCCACTGCCTGTTCTACTCAGAGGTGACATATGGGCTCTGCACCTCCTCAATTACCCTTTATCCCAGGATTTTGCTCTTCCAGGGGCTGTGCTGACAGCTTTGAGGACATTTTGTCTAGAACCACCTAATGCAGAGCACCGCTTATGCAGAGAGAAGCAGAGTTCTCAGGCGCCAAAAGCAGTTTTTCCATAGTACACACACACGCTGGCTATAAATTATCAAGTGATATTTCTGCAGGTTTGTTGTGAGTTGTTACGGTTTGCTTTGAATACAGCTTAATGTGCTAGTTCCTTCACTTAATTATTCTTTCTGCTTGAGTTTCTACACAGTAGCCACTTTTCTAAAGAAAACTATAAGGAAGTACCAAGAATTTTAAAAATTACTTCTTACAGGAGCAAGGCCAGATTAAAGATGTGACTTTTTTCACAGCATTCTGTACTCTCATTGCCATTTTATTTTAAGCACGTGTGTGTTATTGGCTATTGAAAGCAAGCAGGGCTTGGATGGTTTCCCTTCTGCCCAACTACACCTTTCTTAAATCTTCTCTTCCCTGTTTGAGTTTCTTTTTCGTCACGTGGCATCTGTGTTTCCAGATCTGTCTCTGTTCTCCCTGCAGCCACCACTCACTTGAGGCTTTGGGATAAAGGCAAAGCAACTGTATGTGGATGGGCATTAGAAATAACTGAGAAACAGGCTTTCTCCTCACCTGGGATAAATCAGATGGAGGTATCAGCCCATTTCATTGACCAGGAGGTTTAAATGCTTGTACACAACTCCTGCATTCAGTGTTTTCCCTGAAAAAGCTGTGTAGTAAGCTCCTAACTGCCAACCCACTCACTATTTCTGTGTCTGGTTATCAGACATTTATTTTAAATCTTTTCCTTTTCTATTGCCAAGCTTTATTTTCTCTACTCCCATTCTACTAATTATGATACTATCAGACTTCATAGTTCTACAAGCAATGACTGAGAAAATAAAATTTCCTCTGTTAATTTTGAGGGTTAGCTGTCACAGCTATAAATCTGTGATGAGCGGGAGCCCATCTAAAGTAACTATTCTTCAATTTATTGCTTGAAGATAAAATTAGATAAATGAGTCATTACCTTTCACTTACACAAAAATGTGTTTATGTAACCGAGTCGATGCAATGCTGATGCTCCTTGGCTGATGATAGTGCTCATCAGCAAATACCCAGTTCTTCTTGGATCACCACCCCAAATTCCTTGCTTCGGGAATTAAGATTTGAGAGGAATATGAGTAGTTGTTTTATCCAATAAGGGCTGTTTCTACAGTAGGATCACAACAAGTCTAGGACCTACTCCTGGAAGAGTAATGGACAGGATGAAGCTATGGGGGAAAAAAAACCAAAAAACTTGTGGCTCAGAGAGCAGGATTAGGCTCCTCCAGCAGCTGTAGTTAAGTGGATCTTGATGTCCACAGCCTCTCTGTGCTGCAAATGTTTTATTTTGGTTTATTTTGGAGAGTGAAGCAAGACTGAAATGGCAAGTAGTCTCTCTGCTGTTAAAATTCAGTAGCTGAAGTTCATTTTTATTAATAACTAGTTTTCTGGCCAGGCAAATATCTGTAGAGAAAAAGAAAATAATAGAACAATCCAGACTGGAAGACTGAAAAAACAACCAACCCGATACAAAATCCCTTGCAGGATGACTAACAGCTTTGCAACTTTAATGATATGAAATTCATCCTCAGTCAGTATTTTATTTTTTTTTGTCTTGGAATACATGATTTCCCAAGGACAAATCCTATAAAAGCTACCTTGGGCTTCCACAGCTTTCCAGAGTCTTCCATGGAGCAAAGTGGTTACATGGAATGCATATTGAATTTATCCTTTAATTTGGTTTTACATAAGTAAAACACTCAGTGAATGTTCTCAGCTTATGAAAATTGGACCAAACTGCCAAATGGAAAATAAAATTCTTCATGCACTTTTGTCTTTAATAAATAAAAACCTTTACCTAAGGGAGGAAGTGATCTGGATTTGGTGCAAATATTTAAATAAAATAGAAAAAAATACTAAGCAAAGAATTACATTTCCTTTTTTTTTTCTTTGAGGCAAATGGAAAACAAATGTCTGAGAAAGGCAGTGAGCTTGCTTAGTATATTTTATTCAAACACTTCTTAGGTCTGCATTGAAAAAACATTGGGTATTTACTGTCTTTCCATCATAAGTAGTGTCAAGACAGAAATAATGTCACTGAAATCCACACAACTCATTGTACAGAGCTACAATAAATACTGTTTTGACTTCCAGGAGTTGTCCTTGAAAAGACACATTTGTTTAATTTTGAAAATCACCAAAAAGTCACTGTTAAACAGGGGTTCCTCCAAATCTGTGTTGGGAACAACCATCAATGCTGCAGGAACTTGTCGGGGATTAACATGAGACCATCCAACCACGTTACTTCCCCCATAAAATAAATTGCTGTGGTTTCACTGATGTCCTGGATTTCTACCAGCTGAAGATCTGACCTGTGGAAAAGCTCTCTGCTAAGCCTCTGACTTCAACGAGCTCGTAAAAGAGGTAGTCAGTATTGCCATCTGAATTATTATATTGGAAGGAAGGTAGAGAAGCACAATTTCTGTGCTTTTGTTTTATTTCCATCTCTTACCTGATGCCAGGTGACCTTGTGGTGGCCAAAATGTCAAACAGTTGTACTTCTTTTCATAATGGGTGTTTGACTTAAACCTTGCAAAGGAACCGTATGGAGATGCTGTAGTACAAAATACTCACTTAAAAGTGGTAACACTCCATACCAGATCTAACAGGGACAGGGGATTTGATAGACGAGTTCACCTAAATGATACTAGTACACTGTTTGTCTTCTTAGTCATCAGGTTAAAGGCTGTTGTGCATAACTTTCTTAACCTTAACCTCATCCATCTATCCCTGGGGGCTCCAGACCAGCACAAGGGATAAAGGAAAACTCAACGCCGAGTTTGGTTCTGGTAAACGTTTATGTCTGTATGCAACGGAAGGAGGGGGGCAGAACTCGAAACTATCCTTTCCCAATGAAAGCTTGTAATTAAATTAGGTCTTAGAGATGTGGAGTGTGATCTTTGCCGTGTTTTGATTTCGCTGAAGATTATGACTGGACTTGCCAAAACCAACTGCAAAGCCTTACATTTGTAAACTCCGCGCACAATGCCTGAGAATTCGATACATCCCCGAGAAAGAGCCCGGGTGCTGCTGTTTACATTCCTAGAGTCTTTACAAACAAGGAGAACAATATCTGCTCTTTACAGATTACTGTGGTCAGGTTCCCGTGTACAGCACGAGTGACCTTTCCAAGTTGCACAGTCTATATATACTCAACCCCGAGCGCTGTGAAAAGCTCAGGTGTATCAGCTTACCGTGACTTAATATGAGATACACGATGAATGATTTTTACAGTATCCAGCTGCCGAATATCAAATGATTGAATTTTGCACTGTGAAAGACGACTTCTCTCTTATGTAAATACATAGATTCTTCACATTGCTGGGAAACTCTATATTGTACACAATCCAGCTTAAGCCTGTGTCAGCTCCTCTCCTCTTTAGCCTTGGTTAGCCTGCTCTCTGTATCACTTCCCTTACCAAAGGCACCTTTATATCAGTGAAGGGAGAGCTGACAGGTGTAGCCCCTCCTGCTCCATGTTCCCCCTTACCCAGGTGACAGAGCAAAGCAGAAGCAACCAACTCTTTTGCACTGCAGAGGATTTGGAGGTATTGCACCTGCAGCACACAGCCACAGAGCCAGTAAGTGCTTTTAGTGGGTTCCAGACCATGGCAAAGTTGTGCAAAGAGCCAGACTGGCCCACAGTGCTTGTCTGGTGACCCAAAAGCTTGCAACTGCTATCACACCTTCCTGAAGAAAAAGCTTTGAGCTCATTTTATGTCAGACAGCACATTTCAGATGCAATGATGATCTTAGGTGAGTACCTTTTCTGCTCGAGCTTCTGGAAGATGCAGGCAAAGTAATGGATGAAAACAGCTAGCTGAAAAAGGTCTTTTAGCTCAGTGTTACAGCCTTGAGCAGAGAAGAATGAGATCAATAAATCAAATATTCTGGTACCCTCCAGTTAGCACTGGTAGTGAGAAGCAGATATGAGAAGGTGGGATGGGTGGCCGTATCACAGAGCAACCACAGAGGTGAGCACAATGTGACAGACTCAACAATGTAGCTGATAAGGTCCTTCAAATGGCAATCTGCTGCATTACCCTTCCCTGCAGCTACGGGACAGGGCTTTGCCCTGAGGGGACATCAGGTCTGACCTGCTTCAGGGAAAGTTTCTAGGAAGACAGAGGAGGAATGAAAAGATGTGTATATGGGCTGGTCACAACAAGATTCCTTTCCTTTGTACAAGAGTGCTGAAGTTTAAGGCTGGGTCAGACACTAAACTTTGAAAAAAGCTCTCTGTGTTCCCCCTCACATCCTCCCAGAAAGGGATAACAGGAGAACCACGGAGAGACACTTTGAGATTGAAAAAAACCATGAAACAGTCTAATGAAAATAAAAACACATTATTAACAGTAACAATAAAGATGTTGAACTATATATAGATACATATAAGTATACAAGTACGCTCAAAGATACCACATAATATGTTAGTACAGTACCCACACCTTCCAGATGACAAGATCCGAAGCAGACAGGACTTGACGGCAGACAGGAGTGCCCAAGCCCAGAGTACTAATGACAGTCCAAAAAAACCAAACAAAAAAAAGGAGATGTTCTACTCACAGCAGGGAAAGCAGAGCAAAACAATGATGAACGGTGCTCCTTTGCAGCATGAAAGACGAGACAGGAACACCAGCAGCCCAGAAAGAACTAACAAGCAGCCAAGAGCCATCCTTCCAGCACAGCAGGCCCTAATGCTTGTCTTAGGGTCCCCTTTATACTGAGCACCATGGGCAGGAACACTGTGATTGGTCCATTTGGGTCACCTGACTCATTCTCACCTCCCCATAGGCACAGCTGTCCCTCTTCCACTTGGTGATTTCTACCAGTGCCAGGAGCTCCAGAGAACTTTTGTTCTGATGCTCTCAAGCCAGGAGAGAGATTCTGCTCTACATGGAACATCTGTTGCCATTAACATCCTGCCCTGGAACCCTACCTGACCCCAAAGAGAATGGAGGGGAAGGCTGGGTGGGTGCACAGGGTACTGTGGGGCTGCTCAAGGGCAAGGAGATTCCCAGGAGAGAGCTGCTGGTTGGTTGGCTGGGGTCCCTGGAGTCCTGTGGTCACATGCCAGGAAGTTTCTGCTTTTTTACCTTTGGAAAGGGCAACCTCATTATCTTGTTTTTAGGATAACTCTGGTTCTTCCCAAGCACAGTTTGCTTCCACTGTAACAGCTTTTCTACTCTGAAAGCTCTGTGGGAGATCCTTTGTGCAAATAAGGATCAAATCTCCATTTTCTCAGAGCATGGTGTAATAGGCTTTTTCCTCTGTTCTTACAAGACACCTGAAAAAAAGAGAAGTTTTGCTGTGTAAGCCTGATCTTAGTGTATTGATGGGTCTTCTGGAAATAGAAGCCTGAGCAGTGGCAAGGCTGGGAAAATTCATGGGTGAATCCCAACCTTGTAGCTAGGCTCAGGCTTGATTTTCTTATTAAAAAAAAAAAAAGGAAACAAATATAGAAAATGTATATTCCAGATTCTGCTGTAGTATTCATATATGCAGCTATAATAGAAAAAGATAAATAAATTAGTGTCTCAGGCTTTCAGTGAGTGCTGTTCTGCTTCTTAAAGCCTGAGCGTTCCTGGTTAGGGGGGAGAGAGATAATGATAGAAACGTCCTGTGAGATTGTAACCCAAGTGTTTTGGTGGTTGAACTTGAGGAAAGGGCACATATTATCAGCTGTAGTCCGTTCTCAATTCGCTACAGGAGACTGTGAGAGAAGCGGTCTCCAAACAAGCGATCAATAATTTGAATAGTGAACACAGTGTGTTGTTAAGTGGCCTAATCTCTAGATCTCTTCAAACATAAGGTGATACAGAAGAGGAGTAACTACCAAGGAGAAAGCAACCTGAGGTGTAATTCATAAGAACAAAGACTGAAAGGGAAGTTGTACTACATTATTTCTATGTTGGAAAACCTGATAGGTCACAGAGCCTGGCTGGTCATGCTTAAAGAGTTTGCTACAACAAAAGCTTGTGTAGGAATGTCATAGATGCAGCCACAAACCTCACAATGTCTTCTGTAGCATATTTGCTCCTGTGCATCTTCCTCCTGAATAAAGCTGGAGGTTTCCAGTTACTGAAGATGCTGAGGATTACGTTTCCTAGCTTGCCTAAATCCCTGAACTGCTGGAGAAAACTACATGGAGGTTATTCTGCTAACGAGTAACTTCAGTCCCCCAAGAAGGGACAGAACGAATGTTACAATATTAAAGACCTGGACAACCCTCTCTAGAAGCTCTCCTTAGAGGTCGTGGTATTTGAAAAAGAAGTACAATCCAGTAACTCCTGCGTCAGTGTTCTTACAACAGTACAAAGTTGTAGAGAAAACAAGGTAAGAGACACCAATTTGGTTTTGAAGGTTGAATTAAGTTTTACCATTCCAGTTTAATTAATCCAGTAAGTAATTTCACAGAATCATAGACTCATTGAGTTCCATCAGACCAGAAAGGGCTGATGTAATCATTTAAGGTGATCCATGTAAAGCAGAGATGTAAGATTTCCCAGAATTGTTGAATTTGTTTGAATTGAATTTGAATTTCATTTAATTAAGTTAATCTTTTAGGGGGGAAACCTAATCTTGGTTTCGAACCAATAGGTTCACTTATGTGAGGAAATAGTCCAGGGAAGATTTTTTCTGGAGCAAAGGACTAAGTAACTTGAGTAACAATGATATTGCCTTTGTCTCCTTGTACTATCAAAGTGATGATTAGGTCTGAACTTGACTTTTAAGGCTATAACATGTTTCCAGCGGTGACTCACTGAGTGACAAGAGAGTTTTCAGTACTGTAGGTCTGAGTAGATTAACAGACTGTCTATAAACCGAGGGAAGAAAATAAGAAGGCAAAGAGGAAAAAGCCAAGGAAAGAGTAAAACTTGGACTTGGAAAAACAATTCCAGTTCCAGATGAAACATTTCCTTATATGTGATGGGTTTAAAAGCAGTTTGTCCAGTGACTTTTTATTTAACAAAGCATTGTGTGAAACATGGCATCGTTCCTTACAGGAAATAAAGAACAAGAAATCATTTCTTTCATACTTGCATTGAAAGTTGCATGAAGTTGTAATGTGGAAGTAATAGCTCCAAAGCACAGCAACCTTGTGGTATTTCCTTTCGGAGCTGCAAAATATTATCTAAAAATGAGAATGCTTGGACTGGAAGGATGTTGCTGACTCCCAGAAGTTGAGCCTGCCTTTTTTTTTGTTTTGTTACAACCCAAGTTTTTATTAAATGTCTTTAGTGTACTGACATAACTCAGAACTTTGCACATAGGGAGATATTAAGACCCCTACAGGGAAAGCTTGGGCCAAAACCTGGAAGTGTCGAGTATCTGTTCCCACACCCAGATTCACACTTCTCAATTTCTGTCCTTTTCTCCAGTAGTTTTGATCCTTTCCATTGTCATACTCCGTTGGTAACTCATCTGGACTGAATGTGGAATAATAAAATCCTGAAAGACGCGTAGACTGCTGGAGGCTGCCTGAGCAGACACGTCAAGCCTGTCCTAAGCTTTGGACACTTGAGTTGATGGTGAGCAATGCAAGGAGCTGAGTGGTACCTGGAGATGCCTCATGTCATTGGAATGGGTTGCCGAGGGAGGTGATGGAGTCACCATCCCTGGACATGTTTAAAAAATGGCTGGATGTGGCACTTCAGGAGATGGTTTAGCGTTAGGGTGGTGTAGGGCTGTAGATTAGACTTGATGATCTTAAGGTCCTTTCCAACCTTTATGACTCTATGTCCTGAATCGTGACTTCTGTTGCTAGGGGTCATTACACTTGAGGAAGCCAGATTTCAGGAATATATCCCCAGCATGATCTTTCAGTTGAAATTCCCTATTTTCATTTTGTTTAATTGAAGCTTGAGTAGTCGTTGAGTAATTCTCCCTTTTGCCAAGTGGGCTTGGTCTCTGCCTGCTCCTGAGAAGCTCCTTCAGGCTGTAGATGAGAGAAGGAGCATTACAAGTGGAGTCAAAGACATGAGGGGCGTTTCCACTTACTTTTTTCTCCCTTATTCTTTTCCTATCACTCAAGTTCAGTTCGCTTCACATTACTTGCTTTATTTTTCTTTCTCAATCACCGACAAGACTTTTCTACAATTTATTTCTGGTGGGTCTGACGTCTGACCTTCTGCAGTGCCACGTCGTGTGTTCCTGGGGATGACTGCAGAGTACCACACTCTCGGAAAAAAAGCAAAGTACCCTGAAGAGTGAGCACGCTCACAGCTGCCAGGGGCTGACAACTGAAAAGCACAAGTGAGGACAAAGCAGAGCAGACGGAGTGATGTGGGAACATTAACACTTGTGAAGTACCCTCTTCCTCCCTCCTCTCTTTTTCGAGAAGGGGGAGAAGCTGGGCCTTTGTCCAAAAAAGCACTTAAGCATGCGCTTGACCTTAAAACATGCGAAAAGCCTTCGTCCGTTCCTACAGTTTTCTGTTACCTGGATGTGCATTTAATGGGATAAATGTTCGTCTCTTTGATGCCATACTCAAGGAAGATGATCCACATTTTTTACTCCTCGAAAATAAGAAAATCTTCTTGCTGTATCACAGCTCTGCAAACAGGTTTCCAGGAAACTTGGCAGGGTGTGTTTACTATTCGGTGGGTTGCACCTCCCCTTCATTAACAGGGGAAAGTTATCACACGAAAAAATTGTAGAGAGATTGTTTTCATCCGATCTTGCACAGGATTGAGAAAGGAAAAGGATTAAAGTGTCTTAACCATAAAGCTTGGCAGCAATTGTCGAGAACAAAAATGAAAATAGTTTAAGAGAACAGTGCAGGCAATAACTCACTTGGGGGGTCGGCAGAGGACCAGAAGAAGTGGCCAGACTGACATTGCTTGGTTTTATTAACTCATCCATAATTAGCCCATAGCTTAGATACAATTTAGCTTGTGCCATATGGGCTAATATAGTGCTGAAAGTTACCCCCCATGCAGGTGACAGTCTGTCACACTGAAGGAAGATTAGCATAAAACAAACAGCAATGCACTCTTAATGACAGTAGCACCATTTGCAACGCCATAGTTAAGGATGTATAAGCACTTCCATTATAACCCAATCTTCAACATTTTATTAAGTAGACGTAAAAGGCGTGTGCGCATACACGCCCCTTATAGCCCAGTGAATCCTTTCTTCAATGACCAGGTAAACTCATTGTGTATTTTTTTAATATATATTTTTTAAATATGTTATTTATTGTTTCCATTTTTATTTTAAATGGTAACGATGCCAGATGTAGGTCTACGCTTGCAGCTCTGCCTGTCTTCCTCAGAACAGCGTGTGGAATGACTTGTTCCAGGTAAAACATGTTGGGCAAATAGATCTGCCTTGATAAATGTACAGCGTAGTGGCTGTTAAGCTCAAATAAAAATGAGAAAGCTACACTGTATGTGCCCATCAACTTGATTAGAACTTTTTATGGTATGTATGAATCTAACCAAATAGCAATGGCATAACTACATAGGCAGTAGATGCTCTGTGTGTATAATTTATACGGGGAAGAAAGAAAGGCACTATCTTTATTGATTCCTCTTTATTGAATAGGAATTACACCATTAAAACGATACCCATGTGTTGTTGGTACGTCCTGCATTTACGTTAATTTGGCTACATATTGCCAATATTTTCATTTTAAAATCGGGAAGGAAATTTTGTGCCAGAGCCTTTTCCAAACTGTGCTGAGCTCTTGACACAAAGCAGCAGAAGCCATTAGCATTCTCGGTTAAGGCTGATCAGTCATGCTGTTGAACCATTTCTTCTCTTCCCCCCAACATATTTGCTTTCCTGTGTTTTCCAGATAAAAGGGAAGATCCCCCTTCAATAAGTTTGCTGGACTTTTTTTTTGAAAGGCAGCCTACCCATTTTTAATATTTTAAATGCAGTGAGTTTTGTTATGCAGACAGGAGCTAATTTTTATTTTATTTTTTTCCCTAGCTCTCATCGGCTATTTATGTGACTCTATGGTTTTCAAATGGTATAATGCTCGAGGATGCCAAATGTCCTGCCATTTAATAACCAGTAGCATACAGAGCTCTTTTCAAAATGCCACCACTCTGAGCATCTGTTGTTATTAAGTAAGATGATCAAATTTTGTGCAGGACTTCAATTTTGCTTTTCACATCACTTATAGAGCAAGAATAATATGCAGTCTGTGTATAAAACTAATGTGTTGGGATCATTGAGCCAATTGCTGGTTTTTGTGTTCTGCTTTATTGCAGACTGTAAAATAAACTTTGGCCTTTTTTTTAATAAATGTTATAAAAATGCTCTGTGAATCAGGATAGTGTCAGCAATTAAAGCCATTTAACATCATAATAATTAAAAATGCAATACTCCAGTGTAGTCAGCACTGGTTCACATAAAAAGCCACGACATTGGTCCTTAATAATGACATTATTTGAACAGACATGCTAAAGAAGAGGCAAAGGTGCACATTGCTAGTATCAGATGAGCAACTAATTCTTATTGTTTCTGGAAATTGCTCTAAAATCCTTTACTATTCCTGCCGTTCAGCTAACAGATGTGCAGGAATGTCCTCGGCTCACCATTGCTTTTCTCTCCAGCAGAATATGACTGACAACACGACAACACAAGGGAACAGCTGGGTCGAAACGCATAATATTTTCCTGGTAGAGAAAGAAGCTGATGAGGCTATGGAGTACCTAATTGGGTAAGATGCCCCTCATTTTCAAACTATAAAATTCAGATAGTGTACAGCAGAAAAGAGACGATGGGCTGGTAAGGGCCGTATCTTTGTCCCACAGCACAACTGGACCTTTCAAATGAGCGATGCTTTTGCAGCTGTGGTTTGGGACCATGCCCGAGCTCAATGTCGTAGAGGGCCAAATATCTGAGAGGGGACTGAATTCAGACATAATAATATTTAAATTACACCTCAGCATCTCAGTGCCTTCTCCTTCTCTTCCTAAGTTTGCATAGGCAGAAGGACAGATTTCCCCATGGTGTTAATTTTTTTTTTTTTTTTCCCAGGGAAAAATAAAGCAAAAGAAAAACAAAGAACAAATTTTATAGATTTTGGGTTTTAGTGCTTTTTTTTTCTTTCTTGAGTATCGGAGGTATGGGATTCTTCCTTGGTTTCAGCGACAGTTGTGTGTTTCTGCATAAAGGCAGTTCTGTAGAAGCAGAAGAAACGGAGAAGTTCTGGTTGCAAGACTGAGGCAAGGGTAGAGCTGGTATCCTCACGTACCCTAAAAGGGCTGGGGTCCGAAAGATTTTGGAGGAACATCCTCAATCCTGCCTCTGGAAATCCTAGAAAACAGGGAGTGAAAATGGACTTAAAACATCCTGATGTCACAGTTTACTTGCTCTGTCTTCCTGGAGAGTCCAAGAGCTTTCTTTGTTCTCATGTCTGTCTGTGGAAATATTCCCAGACTGTGGCACTCTGTTTTTTTCTTTTTTTCATTTACTCCAGCTTCTTTATCCGTTCTCTCACTGTTGGGGTTAGGTTCTGTTAAATTTATTTTTCTAAAGTCTAGCTTTGAATGTGTGAGTCTTCCATCTCACAACCAGCCACATTCCCAGCAAGCTCTAGGGGTGAACAGGTGACAAGACAGCCACAGCAAAATTACTACTGGATCAGTGCACGCTATGGCTTCACTCATAGGACCACTTCTGCTTTCTGTCCAGGATGCTGGATTGAAAATGGATCTTTTTTTTTAAAAATTTGGTTTACTTTCATAGGTGTTTGAGCAAGTGAAGAGCTCCTCTAACGAGAACCAGAGTGTGAAATCTTTGTTATACTGGGTGTATTAATCAGGGCTAGGAGGCAGAGGTGCAGAGGAGGTGGGGAGAGGAGCTTTGCACATCCTACAGCCTCTCTCCAGCCCACGGGGCTGCAGGTTGGCAGCTCGGGGGCTTGGGTATGGCTGTGCCTTCAGGCACCCCGAGCTTGCATTTTGACAGCAGGGACTCTGAGAGTAGAATGCCTCTTTTAAAAAAAAATCCAAAAGATAAAACTTCAAGCCAAGTATTGCACCTGCATCAAATATTGGCAAGACTGACAATCATTCTAGGGTAGGATAAATTCAGTTGGTGTGAAAATCTCTTTGCTCTGACTTCCCTTTCCTTAGCCTTGTGTATTCTGAGTTGATTTTAACAGCCTGTTGTTAGTAGTATTTGTGATTCTCCAAGGAAACTAATGATTCAGCATTGTAAGTTTGACGTTGAGTTACAGGAATAACAAATATTTGCGAAGTTCGTGATACACAAGTTAAATCGCATCAAAACTGTTCTGAAGGTAAAGAAAATATTCCTCAGAACATGGCGAGGGGTCTTCCTGTGGGGGTGTCTACACCTGTTGTAGGTGTTTTCTACAACATCTTTGGCAGATGTCTCTTTTGCCCAGGGTCTTGAGTGATGGGGAAGTAAGACCACGAGGAGCACATCCAGTCTTAGCAGCAAAGGGTCAGGTACCTGGGGGAAAGGAGCACTGGCACAGCCCAAAGGACAGTTCCAAGCGTTTTAAAAAGCAGTAAAACCATCTGAAAGGCCGGAGCCCCACTGGAAACCCTTCTAACTTAGGTGTAATTCATATGTGTGCAATTATTTTATATCAAATATTGGCCTTAGATTTTAAACAGATGATAATTTTGTAAGGAAATAGCCATAACTGCATGACAGAAAGGGATTTGACTCGTGGTTCTGTAAAACAGTCAGCATCTCGAGCACTGGAAGAGCCTTTAGGTGAAAGTATAAGAGAAGCACATTATTCTCTGATTAACCTGAATCAAATAATGGAAATAGAATTCCATCTGCCATAGAAATCATAAATAATAAATACATTATTAAATCAATAAACTGAGTACAACAATGAATTTTAAATCTTATGTTGTGATTAGAGCCAGCTCTTTCTTTGGGACACATTAAACTGTATTCACAGCACATTCCACTTGGGTTTTTTAATAGGTGATCTGTTTCTTTTTCAGGAAGTTCATATGAAGTTTCTGAACCTCCACTTTGCCCCTTGGGGAGAAGCAGCCCGGAAATAAGGTGAAAGTGTTCTGAAAGAAATGAGGAAATCTCAAAAGGAAAAAAAAAAATATATAGCACATTACAGAAATACTGGTAAATAAAATATAACCAACGAGCAGCATGGGAAGCATGTTTAACCCACTGCACACCAGTTTTCCCATACTGCCAGCCCACTGGATGCTGAATGAAGAATATCAAGTAGCACAGCTCTATGCATTTGTGACATTAAATGTGATGCAAATGATAATAGATTAAAACAGAAAAAAACATAATGTACATAGGACAAACGCATAAAATCCATGCTAGTTGAGTCCTGCGTGGTAGTTTGTCCCATGTAAGGAATAACAGCAGTGTTTCAGTGAGCAAAACAGCACAAATACTTGAAAAGTCAGGTTTTGGAAAGCTGTTGCACCTCAAGTGGCATTTGTTGCATGTTTCTTCATTCGTATGACATGCAATGGCCAGAACTTTTCTTGGTCTATAGGAAACCTGAAAGAGATCAATATTTTATTGATACAGGCACATTAATTTGCCTACTGCTTTAAAACTGTAGGGCCAGCTCCAGTCGTACTTTAGGAGATCTAGTCTTACGAGACCAAACTGGACTTTGCATCTTTTGAGGGTCTTCAAAGAGTGTTTTTTACAAAATCGAAATTCCTCGTCTCAGGCAAATGACATTTCTACCCCAGCCCATGACCTCTGCCTTGAAATGTGGTGGGCCATTGTGAGGAGATGCTATAAAGCTGAAGGACCAGACGAGGAAGGTAGCAAGAAAATTTAAGCTGGAAATAATAATAAAAAAGATCCCTTGTTGTAATATTTCTGTACCCTTGCTTGGCTCCATCGTTCTGGTGTCCTTCTGCTTTACCTGGCAATATGGACACCTCTGCATCCTCCAGCTCCTTCTGTCTTTTTTGCAATGTACACAAAACCCTTGAGTTTCATTTTCTCCGTGAAACTCTGTACCTCCTAGATTTATTTTTTATTTTATTTTTTTCTGTCCATTGTCAAGGTTTATGAATGGTTTATCTGCTTGGCTTTTTTTGCAGCAGGACTGAAACCTGTATGGTTTCTCTAGGTATTACTTCAAAATCTACAACTCTTGACATTTATACCACATCTGGGTATCTGTTAATTGCTATTGTAGGGTTGATTTTTTTTTTTTTTTTAATGTAGGTGTGTGGGTTTTTTTGACAGAGGGAGCTACAGAAATATTTTTAAATTTTGGGAGCACTTTTATATCAGGGTTTCTGCCATACTTTTCTTACAAAGAAGCTGTAGAAAGTATAGGACATTCATCCAGGTTGGTTCATCATGTAGATGGATCTCCTACATTTACAAAGGGATTTTTGCTGGTTTTCTGAGCATCCCTTGCCTGTCAGCACCTCCCTCTAAATCCATTCTGTAAGCAAGAGAGACCTCCCTCAACACTGGTTTCTATATTTCTCCAACGCAAGGCACTAATCCTTTCACTCACCAGTCCTGTTTTCCCACAGCCAGTACAGCAGCATCACCCAACCCGAAGGTTTTGTACTCACTGACAGCCCAACTGAATTTAGAGGACGCGAGAAATCTTGACATTCAACTTGACAACATCTCTGTCCGTGAGCTTGTGTTCCCGTGACTTATTTTCTAATGCAAATCGGAAGATGATTAGCTCTTTTCCCTCCTCATTTTGTTTATCTTTTCTTGTTCTTTGGGATGTTTTTCGTGCCTCATCTTGGCTGAATTCTCTCCCAGTTTTCTCCCTTCTTGTGTGTTTCTGCTCTTGCTCTGTTCTCTGGCCTTTGTTCTCAGTTGCTGTTTTCCCCCCCTCTTTTTCCTTTTGTGCCTCTCTTGCATATTTTCTGGTGCTCTATCATCTCTGTTCTTTGTCTTTTCTTTGTCTTTTCATTTTGCCCATCTTTGTTCTGTGTCCTCTTTGGTGTCTCCCTGTTCTTTGTCTTCTCTTTTTCCTTGTTCTTCCTTTTCCTCTGCCTGTCTCTTTTTATGATTCCCTTTTATCTCTGTTGTGTTCCGAGTAGGTTTTTCTTGATCCTTGTCTTTGCGAAGAGCGTGCTCAAACGAAGACAAAACACGCCATTCAAACAGAAATTGCTTATTAATTATAACATGGATACACTGCAGAAACCCAAGCCTCCCACAAAGCCAGCAAACCAAATCACAGGTATTTTCAGGCCAGTAAGTGGGTTTTTTTTCCTGGTCATCTGAGCTCCACGTAGGGCCCCGTGGTTGAGCACCTAGCACTTAAACCACGTCCTGCTCCACTCCCCTTGGGGTAGCTGTCAGTCAATAAATCCATCCTTGCCTTTATCACTGACCCGTTGCTACTCGGGTGCAGAATAACCAAAATGCGGTATCTGGTTATGCAGCAGCTATGACTAAAAATGTGTATTTTGGTCTCCAGTATGGAATCCGCGCGATCTTCGTGTCCCAAGTGTGCCACTTCCTCCTGTGGTGAGGGGTATAATTTACTGCAGATGTCTTTGACCTACATCATCAGCTCGAAGTTATCAGTTGCTGCTAGAAGGAATGTTTTAATTTACTAACCAGCCCTGTTGGGAATGGGTATCAGCTACAGCCATGTGAAAGACAGGATTTCTTGGTACACTTGGTGCAGAGCCATGAGTTATTGTTGTTAATTCTTCCATATTTGCAAAACAAAACGTCTTTAAAAAAAGTGGAAACAGGAAAATCATAGGCAGAGTTATTCTGGAAAAGGAAGTTCTATGTAGTCCCAAAATAAATGGTTTTGTGCTCTCTTTGAGCTTTGAAAAGATTAGTGATATTTCAAAGCTCAAGCTCAAAAAGAAAAAGTTCACGTTAAATAAAGCTTAGCTTTCTATTCATTTTCCTACCCGTTTCTCCCCTCTAACAACTCAATGAAATCCTTCTACATGTTCAGTATATGATTAATCCTCATTAAAGTTCTGGATGAAAAACAAGACCCAGATCTTGGAGTTTCCCCGGTTGCTGTTATTCACCTTCTTTATTTTTTCTCTCTTTCTTTTTTTTTTTTTTTTTTGTCTACCAGAGCACTGAGAGAGCTATGTTGAGTTGTCAAGCCACAGAATGAATGAGTT
Source organism: Trogon surrucura (assembly GCA_020746105.1). Taxonomy (NCBI): domain Eukaryota; kingdom Metazoa; phylum Chordata; class Aves; order Trogoniformes; family Trogonidae; genus Trogon; species Trogon surrucura. The sequence goes on along the minus strand of CM036621.1, from coordinate 2,178,056 downwards.
GGAGGAAGATTCTGAGGGTAGAGACCCCGTTGCAACCCATGCTAGGTCACCACATACCGGGGGCTTGGGAGACCCTGCCTACCCCATCTACCCCCACCAGCCTTTCCAAGCTGCTCTCTCTCCTTAACTTTGCTGTTAAATTGTCACTTTCCTAGACAGGTTGTAGTATATAAATAGAAATCTCATATCTTCTACCTCCTGTGCTCTGGGGAAGCCCCAGAAAAGCCAACGCATCGCCGGTCCCTGCGAACCGGCTGTAGGACCCGGCCACAATATTGCAGCAAATAACTGAAGTTGTGTGTGAATTGCTCCGAATCTGGGAAACACTGCAGGTTCCCTGGGGGCTGCAAATCGAGCTGAGCCCAGGTTGGACTCTTCCCGACGCTTGTGTCTCGTTGCTACCAGCATCCCTCACCACCGTGGTGGATGCAGAAGCAGGACAGCGTCTCTTCTCATCTCTTCCCATCACAGAGTGGGAGCTGCACTGAATCTTTCAGCGAGCGCAGGTGATCTCCCAATCTGCACGAATATGCATGAATTACAGAGGGATATTTTTTTTTTGGCTTAATAACGTTGATTTAAATTATACTTAAATATTAATAAAGTGAGTTAAGACCAGACCGCTCAGGCCAAACGTACTTTAAAATTCCCCTTCTCTTTCCCCTTCTTTTTAAATCCTCCTCCTTCAGTTTATTCCCTGCGGGAGGGTTTGGGTCCTGAACTCATTGTGCGATCTTCAAACACATAATAAGAATTAATCACCATTAGTCCTCTATTTTAACAGCTGCTTCCTACCCCCCGAACCAGTACAGCTGCAAACTTCCCTCCCTCTGCCGACACCGTAATCCCATTACAGCTGCAAACTTCCACACGGAAAAAAAAAAGCAGGTTTAAGCTTATTTCGAAACAACTCTCAGTTCTTAATTGCTCGGGCCTGTATGGGAGGTGGGTAGTGCAGCTCTCGGCTGGTTGGAGCTGAAGGAACATCGTCCTTCTCAACCACGTTGCTGATGCTCTGTTTCATCACAGGAGGTTGCAAACCCCACCTCAAGCGTGAGCCCTGGCATTTGCACCAACCAGTATTTACTTCTTAATATTTGTAGGGAAACAAGTATGATTTATTTATCAATAGGAAGATTTTGCCACTAGTGGAAATTTCCTTTATTCTTCTCAGTTGCAAGCTTTCCTCTACTTTCTTCATTCTAATATCTGCCCTTAGATTGTAATTATTTTAATTTTTTACTTTTTAGCATTAAGGTTTCAGATAGATAATTATTTTGCTTTAATAGTAAATTTCACTGCAACGTGCCCAGAGGGATATGAAATAAAAGGTATTTAAAAATCTACCATGTTAGAAAAGTAAAATAATTTCAGCTAATGAGATTATCAAGGATAATCGGTTTACAAAAGCCCATTATGCGACAGATTCATTGATGTCTTAAAACAGAAAAGGAGAATCCTATTTATTTTTTTGAAATGATGTAGAATAAATTGCTTTTCAGAATGTAAAGGGCTGTTTTTCATATTTTTTTTTTTTTTAAATGTGATGATTTCTGTAGCCCCATCTGCTGTTCACTTTCAGAAGTATCCAGAGGAAGGTTTGGTGAAGTGCATATTTTTCGATTGAAAACTGGCAATAGGTGAGACCTGAACTGTGGATTTGTCTCAGGACGATAAGGAAGGACTTAATCTCTTCCAGAATTTGTGGGAAGAAATTGCAGGAGTTCAACAGAAGGTTCCATCTCGGTTCACCCATGACTCAGAAGGTATTCTGGGGAGCCAGATTGCTTCTGCAGAGGGCATGAAGAGAAGAAAGAAGAGTGAAGGAGGAGGAGTGAAGTAGGAGGAGAAGTCAAAGCTGGTGGGAACTCCTACTGGAGTGACTGTGGAGGACCTATTAGCACAACTGCTTCCCTATCTTGCCAAACCCAAATGGTTCCAACCAAAGCAATTGGGTGGCATAGTTTGGAAAAAGACAAGTGACTGCCACGTCTACAGGTCTGCATAACAAAGAATAGGGTCATTTTAGAGTTATGAGAGTGTATTTTGATGTTTTCCTTGCATTTTTTTTTTTCCCTCAAAACTCCTAGGAGATGTGTTAGACTTGGACTTTGTCTGCTTGCAGAAGTAGAAGGGTTACCTTGGCCCGAGGAGACCTGAATGATGCTCCAACATTACTGTTATCTTATAAGACTCCACAGAGACCACAGGGTTAATTCTTACAAATAAACAACAACAGAATTATTAATTCGTTCACTGCATATATTAAAATGCAAGTGTATAAACCCGCAACCTTGAAAAAGTACTATAATAGTGTCTGTTTTATTTATTGTAGTTTATCATTCTGACCACACCTTTGGAGCTGCCCAGAGTGTGCCTGGCAGGACCGGTACATGGAGGTTCTTCCTTTTTGCTTCATGATGGCGCAGAAGGTGACTCTTCAGTAAGTAACACAAAATGATTTCAGACTTGTATAAATAATATACATGTTCTGTCTCCCTTTGAATGACGAATAACATTTAGAATGATTGATTTGCCAACACGCACATGTGGCAGGTGACTGGAACAGCTCGTCTTGTCCTTGGATTCCCCAAACTCATCTTACGTCTCCCGTGGGTTCCTCTCAGCGTGGTCCTCCAGCAGCCCCACCTGCACTGTTCGAGTTGCAGGTCTTGGCTTGGCCGTTGAGGGGAACGATGGAGAAACGCAGGCTGAGCCCTTGGATCTGCATCGTTGTGTCCTCTGCCTGTGCCTGCCCCAAACACAGGGACCTTTGTCCCCAAAAATGTGGTGCTTGTGCAGCGTCCTCTTCTGCAGCTCAATCTACTACTTAAATGATTCCCTCTTTTTCTTTTTTTTCTGTTAATATTTAGCAGAAAATAATTCCGCGATGAGCTTTATTAAAGCAGCAGGATAGATTAAAAAATGAAATATGTTTAGCAAGATTTGGGGGGAAAGGCTGGAGTAATTAATTTTCAATAATACCTGGCATTTCCAGACCTCCTTTCATCCCAATATCACCAAACAGTTTACAGACATTAATTAATTAAAGCATTATGATGCCCCAGTGTGGGGCCATCGCCTGTGTGTCTGACTCAGACAAACTCCCTGCAATTCCCCGGACAGCCGAGCAGTATCCACTCCTCTGCCTGCACCAGGGCTACTCCTCTGAGTAAATACCGCTCAGCTTTCCTAAGGTTTGCACTGTGCGGCCCTACGTAAATATTTTCCAATAAGTTCGATTATTTGTCTTTTATTCTCTATCAGGAAAACCCCAAATATCTCCGCAATAAAATTTCCAGCGCGTGTTTACATGAGGGCAGTTCGGATGATTAGTTTCTGATTCAGCTGCCCATTAAAAAATCGCTGCTCCCAGAAAACTCCGTTTGCAGGCTGGGAGCTGGACATGTATTTTAAGTTTTGATTTTGGGAGAAGTTGAACCTTTTCAACAGGACAGTAAATTTGTGTGGGAGAAGAGGAGGTGTTTGGCATGCGCCCGAGAGGGGCGCAAATAACGTCACTCTCCTGGAAATCCCCCGTGAAGTATAAGTCCAGTGAAATCTCATGAAAGCTATAGATTATACAAACTTTCTCCACTCCGATGATTTGATTCATGAAGGCGTAAATAGATAGATAGATCCATCACGGGGATCCCGGGGGAACAATGCGGTGGTGTTTGTGATTGGAAAAATATTATAAAAGAGCTCACGTATAGCCAATAGTGAGGCAGTTTTGTGCCGCCAAGATAAATAGAAAAGAAATGACATTTCATGATCACATTTTTAAAGGACGTTGGAAGTTACCAGAGCAGGAGAAATGGATGTCCTGGAGTGATAGAACTGCACTCCTGTGTGACATTGCTACTGTCTGGGCACCCATCAGGCCCTGATCCCCTCATCCTGACTGTCCCATTCTCGGGGATAACACCGCGGCACTGAATTCGTAGCAAATACCTTTACCTGGAGGTTTTGACCCAATCTCTTGGCCACCTTGGTCTCAGGATGAGTGTTTTTGCTCACCTTAAGGACTTCCAGGTTGGCTGGGATATTCAGAAGCAGGATTAGACCTGATGTGTTTGCAGAGGAAGAATGAACAAAACCAGAAAAGAACTGGGTTGGGTTTTTCTGGTGTTAGTTTGTTTGCTGGATTAGCTACTTTCAGATAAACCAAATGAGAACCAAATTGGGAAGTCCCCTTCATTAGCTAAGGTCTGGCCAGTACCAAGTCATCATTTTGCCTGGTTAGGTGGGTCATTTCCAAGCTTCTCTTCATTCCAACTCCAAACCCTAGTGGAGAAGAGGGGTTGGACTTGGAGGCACGACCCACGCATCAGTGTCACGAGGCATTCGGGCCACCTGGCACCTCAGCCTCAGCATCCCTCACCCTGGAAATGTATAGAACTGTCAGGGTGTGCTCGGGAAGGTGACGCACATGGAGGAGCCGCTGGTTTGGGGAGGAGGGAGCCGGGAACGCTGCCCTCCTCCCCGCTGGTTTACCCTATGGCAAGTGCCTCTTCGGGGAGCGCTGCGACTTCGAGATATGAGAGGAAATTCTTAAGTAAACACAAGTGACATTTGGCATATAAATAAGTTAGGGAATACTCTTGCACAAGCAGTGCAGGTCAACAGAGATCTTTTATCTCCTGTTTTAAAATCGGCGACTCGAGAAATGTGAAAACGCCAAGTGTTTGCGGACGGGGAGAGGGGCCGCGACGGCGGCTTCAGGCTCCAGCTCTCCGGTTCAGTCAAAATCCGTGGTGTGTCAGATGGATTTTTCTGCAACTTTCCTCTTTTTCCTTTTTTTCCTTTCCCCCTTTTTTTTCTTTTATTCCCCCAGTTTTTTAATTTTCTCCCCCGGTTTTTTAGTTTTACCTTTTTTTCCCTTTTTTTTCCTCTTTTTTTCTCTTTCTTTTTTTATTTTCCATATGATTAAAGTATAACGAGTCCCTTTAGAGAGCAAACACTGATTTGAAATAGCACAGTAAACAAATAACGTGGGAACAGGCATACAGTGTGTATATACATACATCTCTAAAATGCATTACACACACGCGCTCTTATTGTGTAGGTTAGCTAAGGGGATTTACCTCCTTTTTAATATTTTTGAAGACTGCTTTATGATCCTGTTGACCTGCTATTAGCAAAAGCTTAGCTTTCAACAAAGGTAATTAAATTATAAAATCACTGCCGCAATCATCAAACTACTCATAAAACAAGAAATGAAAAAAAAAAAAAATACCCTGAAATAAAAATCTTGCAGGCTTCTCCTCATGTAATATTGCTCCCTGATGTTAATTACATTTAAATGGGAGAGTACTATTTTGGTATCATTCATACGCCTCCAAAAGTACTTTCCAGTTTATCATACCTGTCAACCCCAGTGCATCACAGGCTAATACTTTATTAAGAAAAAAATCATTAGGGAGCTGCTGATCCCATTTAAGTACATTGGGCAGAATGTAAGACTAATTAAAAAGCATATTTTTACATTATTAATTTCTGAGTTTCACACTTAATGAATGTGAAATGACAGGGCTACTATTTTTATATTCAGGCTCTCTGGGCTCTTCAGCCAGGGGAATTAAATTCTGGGGATTTTTTGCAAAGATGCTTCTTGGGAGATTTGTTTTCAAGAACAGCTAAGCTTTTCTAGCTATGCCTTTTTCTGGGAAATTATACCAAAGCGTATTACAGCCACTTAAAAAGAGTAGTTAAATAGATGTTGTGTTGGGTTGTGTTTTTTTTTTTTTGTCAGCACACTGCTATAAAAGTATTTTAGATGAGGTATAAAATATGGTTTTTAAATGATATTATGATTTGCAAACACTAAAAATAATTGCGGCGGAGTTGAGAGCGAGCGAAAACATCTAATCTTTATTGTGTAAGACAATGTGATAAAATATTTTACAGCCAAAAGCTCATTTTGCATCTGGAAAATTGTGTAAACTGATGGGGAGGGGGGAAAAGAAAAAAATCTCATTAAAACCGAAGGTTATTTTTAATATTCTTCTGACAAAGCAACGCATTACAACTGCATCTTCCCTTCCTGTATTTATTAAATTAGACAATCGTACGGACGCCTGACGTTCTATTTAAATAAAGACATGAAACGACAGAGGCCGTGCGATTAGGCAGGCTAATCCGAATTTACACCGGGTTGTAGAGAGCACGGGGGGAAGGCCGGTGGGCTGGTGGGCTGAAGCGTGAGGTGTTGCGTTACCGAGACCTTCGTTGGATGCCGGCTGGCACCGCCGTCCCCCTGAGCCCTCCCCAGCACAGCCCTATAAAAATAGGACTCTGCAAGGAGGAGTGGAGAAAAACAAGGCTTTTTTTTTTTTTTCCTTTCTCTTCCCCCCCTTTTTATTCTTTTTTTTTTTTTTCCTCTTTCCAAATGTGCTTACAATTACCTCTCTGTGTTTTTATTGTCTTTTTACTAACCACAAAACTCACACTGGAGGCGAAGCTTAACGGCTGAGGCTTTCCTCGTGTAAATATTAGGAAATTACATTTGTACAAACTGCGCGGCTTTGTAAAAGGGGGCTGGAGCGACTCCAACACAAATTAATCAGGATGAAGTTGCTCTATGTTCAACATGACCATAGTTTATTTTCTTAAAGTATTAATTTGTCAACAGCTTTCCTGCCTCGCTGTGACTCATGTGGATGGCATTGAGGGAAGACACAGATGCAATCTTGCCCGCTCTACCTTGCGGTTTGAGGAACCGGCTCCAGTTAATCAAAACGTAATTGTGTTTAATTCCTCAATATTTGTTTTCATACAAAAGTCAAATGGCTGAAATATGAATAAGAAACCGGTGTTTAAATATTGTCCTTTCAAAAAAAAAAAAAAGCACAAAACTGTTTTAACTGTTTGCTAAACAATTTTTACTTCCAAGTCCTCCCCTCCTCTGCTGTTTTCCCCCTCCTCAGTCCCAAAATAAATAAATAAACTCTGGCAATAGCTTTTCAGCTGGGGTCCTTTGCTTTTTTTCCTCCTCAGCCATCCCCTGTGCTGAAAGCAACGCTTTCCAGCACGCCTCTTCTCATTCTTCTGCCTTTGCTCGCTGCTTATTATATCACACTATTTTTAATTATATCTTGATTTTCGTAAAATTATCGTCGGCTGTTATGTTTCTGGAATGCAAACGTGAGCGTAATGGGATCTATTTTTCAGAGTTGCCAAAACAAATTAAGGAAAACGCTCGGCTCTTCCTTTGCCAAATGTTTTAGTGCTTTTCCATGAGAGAAAAATCTTATTTCTAACTGTATATTAAACCTTAAGTAAATAATGCAGTCTGTCAGAAGCAAATTCTATTGTAAAATCAGCAAGTGCTCCCAGGCTTTGCCGGTGATACCTGCACTGAGCTCTACCCAGGTGGGATTGAGGCGGGGGGGGGGAAACAAGGAAATATTGCTGATTTTCATGTGCCTTTTGCAGAAATACCTAACTTTTTTTTTTTTTCTTCCTGTGTGATGGATGCAGCCCCCCATAAATATGGACGCCCAGGTAGGAGAGGACTAACAACATCTCTCAGGGCTGGCCAAGGGACCAGCTCCCGGCTCCGCGCCGTGTTAATTGTGGGGATGGGGGCTCGCCTGCTCTTCGGCGTCTTGTATTAACATACATCCCCAAATAATATTGACACTCCTCTTGTTTTATTAGTACACGTTTACCTTGTTCGAGGTTTTATTATTCAAGAATGCAGTTGTTGCCAAGTATTAATCAATATATTATGCTGCTCAGTTGGGCAAGCTGTACAAAAACATAGTGCCCCTAGGGTTAATACAGTCAAGAACTAGAAAAGTGTTTCAGACATGTACACAACATGTGGTTTACTATTATCATTAAATGAGGTGAACTGGGACTCTATACATATGGATTTTGAATTGCATAAATTTTGATTGATATCATTTGAAGACTGAGACCCTGAAAGGCTAGATTTTGTGAAAGACGATACACAGGCCAGCTATTACCACATACAATAATACCAGGAAAAATATCTGAAATGAGCAAGGCAGCTGGCTTTTAAATAGCTAAAACATAACATCAATACTTATTTTGAATAATGGAAAAAAGAGGTAAAAGATGTTGACCTCTGCCTGACAATAACATGTTCCAAAAGTAGAACTGGTCCCCGGAGAAAACCCCCTGCTCAACAGTAGCGACTAAGAAATTTTTTTCTTTCTCTCTCTCTTTCTTTCCCTCTTGTTTTCTCTTGCTTTTCTTTTATTTTCTTTTCCTTTTCTTAATTTTTGTTTCCCCTTTTTTTCAGTATTCTTTTCCCTCCACTTTCCCAGGAAAAAGCAAACGAGCTTTTGAACATCAAACCGCTTGCAGACAACCGCCAGAAAAAAAAAACAAAAAAAAACCCAAACCCAAACAAAACCCCCAACCCCCTAAAAAAGAAAAAGATGATTTTTTTTTTTTTTTTTTTGGCAAATTCAGGAAACACTTGAGAGGTAAAACCAACATCCTGAGACAGGAGACAAGGCCAGCTTTTGACACCGGGCTGGACCTGCCAGGCCGAAGGAAACCTGGAGCCAGGAAGCGGCCGCCGGCGGGGTCAGGCCGCGGGGGACCCCGCACCTCGCACCGCACGCCCTGACCGGCCTTTTCATGGGAAATTTGCTGAAAATTTGCTGATCTGCATGAAACATTTGTTGGGGGGGGCGGAGAGGCAGAGCCTTCCCTTCGCTTCTTGGGGGTTACTGCGCTGCGCGGCCTTAAGCGGGGAGTTGCAACCAACGGGAGGACGCGGCGGGTCTCGGAGGCCCCGCGTCCGTTTCTCCCCACGCGTGGAAAATTATCGATACCTCGCTCTCCCGGATTCATTCAATTCGCTCGTATTCGTGAAAACTTTTTGAGAGGGCACCGGATGCTTAATGCTTCATTCATGATTTATGCCCCATAAATGTATTAAAACATTAACCATATTTCTGCTACGGCATACTTGAATCCTCCCGGGGAAAAGCCCGAGCGTTTCTCAGGCTGCTGCTCCGGCTTCCCCGAGGAGCGAGATTATTTGTGTTGTGTTACACCTCCAAGTGTTGATTAGGCCTCGGCGTTACCCTGACAGAAGTGTCGTGTGGTGCTTCTCTTTAATGGGGTAATAAGCTACATCAACCGCATGAAGGAAACGTTCCTTTTCAAGCCAGGAACGGCGAAAAAGTTGGTGCGTAAAAGGTGGCGCCGGCTCCGGCCACTCCGCCCCAGCGGCAGGGCTGAGCTCCGGCAATGCCCTCTGCTAATGGAAAACCGTTGGCCATAGCGCTTGGGTGGCTCAGGCAAATTTATAATCCGGGTTTGAACTCTCTAATATATTAAATGGTTACACACCAGCCATCGCCGAGCCGGGCTTTTAACCGCCTCGCAGCCCGGCGGCTTCGCAGGCTTCGCAACGCGGCCGTTAACTGGAAAGCAGGAAGGTTAAAAAATAGACAAACTAGTTTTCTGGCTTGTGGTTGACAGCATGGGTTATTTATGCGTTGTTTTTTATTTTTTTGTAGGGTGTTTTTTTTCCCTTTCTCTCCCCCCCCTCCTTTTTTTTTTTGTGATGGGGTGGGGGCGGTCTGGAGGATTTCTTAGTGGTTGGGAAGCTTCACATTTTTCAGTAAGCATTATTGGGTAACAATTGGTGCAAACATTATGGAGAGGGAAAGGCACATAAATCAAGAAATAAAAAAATAGTTTCTGCACATTTTCAAAAAACACGTTGTGCTCTCTGAGGTCCTTTTCATTTTAACCAAATCAGGGGGAACTTGTCCTCACAGCGGCAAGGCAGATGGAACAATAAATCACAGGAACCATTGACTGCCTGCAGTGTACTCTCCGCAGCTGTCACTTTTTTGTCTCTTTGGTTTTAGCTGACATGGTTTGAGGTCCACTGTGAACCAATCTGGACTTTTTTTTTACCGTCATATCCATCAAAACGACCAGTAGCCATCAACCTACTGCAGCGATCGATTCGTTTGCTTATTCTCACGCATAAGCCAATACTCAGCTCACTAGGTGAGGCTTGGGAGAAGCACCTCATTTTAGCTTTTTTTCCCCCCCCCCCCCACTCTTTCTTTCTTTCCTTTTATTTTTTTTTTTTCTTTTGCCTCCAGCTACAGCTGTGATTTTCTGAGCAGTCTTGGCTAACGTTATTAAAGTTGCATCATGATAGATATAGAGCGGAGCAGATAACAGCCTCCGCGCACAACAACGGCAAAACCAAGACCAACCGTGAGGTTTTGCTGTTGTCGTCAGTGTTGCTTTTCAGGTGTAGCGAGACGCTTGCTAAGCTAGGAGTTTCCAACTCATTGCTTATTTTGCAAAGTAAACAAGCAAATGTTATGTGCATAACCTTAGCTGTCTCTGCAAAGGTCAGTGCCTGGCTGCTGATTTCTTTTCCTGCCTTTTGGTGGCACTCTGATGCCAGCGATTACTTCTGGCGTGTTTTGGAAACAAGACGTCCTTTCTTAACAAAAGACTCAATCTACAAAAGGCTGCAAAACCCCAAAATTGATTAAATTTGAACCGGAGTGCGAAAGTTTACTTGGGTGTATAAAAGAGCCCAGGTGAGAGCTAAAGAGGGGCTCGTCCGTACCGTGAGCCGAGGGATGCTCAGCGCAAGCAGGACTGGGCAGGGGGCTGCTGAGAAGTGGGGGGGTCCTTCTGCAATCAAACAATACCTATAGAGGTGTGCCGACCTATAGAGCCAGGTGGTATTGTATATCGGCTTAGGTGGTCTCAGTTTACAACATAAAACATTGCAAAATGTCTTTTGTGTTTTACAAAAGTGTATTCTCCGAAGCACCGTCTGTCAGATCTTAGTAGGAACTGAACTTCAGACCACATTTTGGAGATCAGTGTGGTTTCTTTTGTGGTGTAAATAGAAGTGAGGAGATGTGCAGATAATACAGTCGTAGCAATTATTAATTTTTTTTTTGGCGTAAAAAATACCCGCTCACTTTAGAAACCTTCAGTTAGGTCAAGTTAAATTTATTATATATAATTTTTTTCATAGCCGAACTCCATGATTTTGACTTGAGGTGACAGCTGAAAAGCACCAGAAACCCTTGGAATTTCAGATCTATATATTGCTATAAAGGAAGAAAATAAAGTTCCGCTAGTAGAAGGTAGGTAATTGCATTTACCGAATGTACGTAGTTTAAAAAAACACAAGCCCTGGAACATTTGCCTTAAAAATAAAGTCAAGACAAGAGGAGTTTCCCTTTGTACCTATAGAACAAACATCCCTGGGATTTGTAATAAAAACTCAGTTATGAGATCCGGGGTCCCTCCTGTTAACGAGGATCTTTTAGCAGAATATTGAAATATTGCCACGTTGGAGAGAAGTTATTTAAGGACCCTACAGGAGCTGATGCGAAGGCAGATTCTGCTGAGGCTGTTTTCCTCTTTGCAAACCTTTGAAGGGTGCATGTCCTGAACATATTCTGCTTTGGAGAGATGCAACAAATAACGAGCTATAGTCGAAGCCAGCACGGCTTCATGATGAATATCAAGGAGCGTGACCAATAATCCTTCTACTTGTCTTAAAAATCCTGTGGAAGTACTAAAACGGTTCCAACACAACTGAAAGCAAACTCGGGAGGGGGTGTGTGGGGGGGGTGGGAATCACAAAAAAAAGCCATCTGTCTGAGAGCAACCCAAGAATCCTAAGTCCACCCAAGTAGCTATTGCGTGTTTTTCTGTACTGCTAATGGGTCGCATATTGTTGAAAATAGGAATCACAGAATAAACCAAACGAGAGCGACAATTATGGGTCCAATTCTGATCTTGGCTGCGGTGAAATTACCGGCTTGGTTCTGTTCGCAGCTGTTGGGGTGCACGTCAGAATAATTATGCAATGTAATAGTTCCTCCAACCTGACCATCAGAGCTCTTGAGATTTAATAAATGCCGGAGGAGCGACAGAGCAGTTTTAGGCTGTGGGTTTTCAGAAACCTTTACGCCTTGCTCCTAACTCTGCCATATGCTATACTCGTCTTAAATACACCTTTAAAACTGACTTGCGCTGTGGATGTGCCAAACATCGCTTGCTACCTTTAGGGGAGACATGAAGAGTTACAAACGGTGAGCCCTGTGCCAGAGCTGTTGCCTAGAAAAAAAAAAAAAAAAAAGATTTTGTTTGAAGTGAGCCAGAGTTTTGGCTGGAATAGGGAGAGCAGGATAAGAGGGCCCTGCATTATAACAATTATATGGGAATAAAGAATGTCACTCCTATTATCATGCCAGCAAAATCTCTATGTATATGATATCAGGTAACACTGTACTGTGAAAAGAAGGCCGCTAATTTGGTGGTATCCTTATTTTCAAATGAGTTCCAACGGCGAGAAGAACGAGCAGCTTTGTTCAAAGGGACAGTCGTCAATACGCCTGATGCTGACTTTCCTCCTGTTCTTACCAAATGGTCTCTAATATAATTCCGCATCGAAACCAGGAAGCGCTTCTGCACGTTTTCTAATTAGCCTTCCGCGGAAACCTCGTGGCACTTAATAAAAGGAGGAAAGAAAAGGGGAAAAAAAAAGAAAAAAAAAAAAAAGACTCGGTGCGAACGCCAAACTTTGCTCATCGCTCGCATACTAAGCGGTGTGGGTTTAACGTCCCGTACGTCGCAAAAAAAAAAAACCCCAACAACAAAGATGCAAAAAGGCTGATGTGTGGGGTTCAATTGAATTCCCCCCCCTGCTGCCCTCCCGGCGATGCTCAGCGCCCCTCACGGGTTCCCGGCCGGGCAGGATGGAGCCCGCAGGCGCTGCTGAGCCGGGTGTTGCTGCCGCCGACGCTGCCGCTGTTGTTATTTTCCGCGAGGAAAATATTTCGGGTCTGCCCTAACATTAGTGCAACATATCACTCCAGCTGCATTCCCCGCTGACTGGAGTCTGTTTGATGAGTAATTAGGAGACCTTCTCTTTAGTTTGTCTGACATATTTTTACAAAACACGCGAATCTGTTAAAAATTTGCTTGTTCATTTAAAAGACAGAGCTCCTAAATGAAGCAGGGTAGCTGCTAAGTGGATATAATTTTAAGGTGTTTTTTTTTTTCCTGTTACGACTTCAAACACAATAGGCTGCCTTTGCCTTAAAAAGGATTTTTTTTTTTCTGCTAAGAAGTAATTATTCTGTGTCTGCATCTGTGTAGCTTCACCCAGAGCTCTTGCAGAGAAAATCTCTGCAATACTTAGAAATAAACATATCTCGACATACAGATATCCATGTGTACACTTAAGTTTGTTTATATTTTTAACCCACACGTTGAAATTGGTATCATTAACTACTTACTGGAAGGCAATAAACACAGCCCTCTCTCCTCTGCCCAGATCAAAGGTGGATGCTTTTTTCTTTATTTTCCATTAAGACATCTTTAGCAAAGAACCCTCGCCACAAATGTTAATTAAGCCTCGAATATTGCAGCACCCATTCTGCTCCTTTTGTGAAACGCACTTTGAAGCTCATCTGCTGCTTCGCATGGCATGATTTAAACCGGCGATTTGACTTTCGTAAGTAGAGCAGCATTGCGTAATTAAAGAGTTAAATTTTTCTTGGTTTCAAGCCATTTGGAGTTGTTTTTCTTTTTTAAAAAAAAAGTAAATATGATTTTCTTTCCTTCAGCTCTTTAGCTGTGCAAAAAGAAGTGACACCTCTCGGCGCTCTCGATTTCAGTCAAAGTTGCTCCTTGCAGTACTCAAAATTATAAATACTAACCGCTATTAATTTATTTAATGTCGAAAAAGATCGCTGGTATTAAAGCAAAGCAATCCTACTGACCCGAAGGTTAAAAGTTGTTTCCCAAAAAGCAACGCTATAACAAGGCTGTGCTAGCTAAGATTAAAATCCTTTTGTACTTTAAGATGTAAGCGCAGGGATGATTTAAAAGCCCCAGACTTTTCTAGTCAGCTCTACTTATTGCTTCAGGCTGAGCATTTTGTTTTTCCTTTTTTTTCTTTCCTTTTTTTTTGCCCTTTTTTTTTTTTTTTTTTCCCTCCCACTCCGTTGCTTATTTTGGGGAAGCATCTCATTTATCCGAGCCTGCTTCTTCCCGAGACTTTCTTCCTGCCGGAGAATTACTGCCTGGCACATCAATAGCTTGCAAATTCTGCACGGGCTGTGTTTAACTTGCAGCCGGATTGCCATTGTCGTGGGGGTCCGCGTCTTTTAGCTAAACTGCCTTTCTTTTTTTTTTTTCTCGAGGAATTTCAGAGGTCTGTAATTGCCGCTCCCCTCAGCGCAGCTGAAGGTATCAATATCAACCCGATTTGAATATCATAAGCGGGAAGTCGCTCTAAGCAAAACAAAAACATGTCAGTTGCCCAGGTGACATTTTGTAGCAAACAAGGAAATCACAACTCCGGGAAGTGTTGTATTTTTATGCCAACAACAATATGACAGTTTTCTCTGTAAAGAAAACATGACACTTTTCCAAATATCAGAGGATGCCTCCGCTGCTCAAGGGATTCCTGTACTGTCACTGAAATGGAAGGTCACAGGCTGGTTTCATGATTTCTATAGTTTCAAAATGTTGTGGTGGAGCGCTTGCACGCTAAATGCTGTAGGCTAAGGGAAATCTTTCCCTTCATCTCTGAAAGAAGTGACAGGAAGAAAAAGGTCCTACTTTGACAGCAGTAACCTCCAGGTCTAGAGGTTCTGCCCCAAGCAACTCTGAAGTGAAATTACCTATGTTAATGTGTTGTCCTCGCTGTCAGCCGGGCACACGTGTGCGAGCGTGCAAAACAGTGCTCGGATGCGGGCGGGCACCGGCGGGCTTGCAGCCCCCAGGACCACGAGAAGCATCTCAAAATTGCCCCCAGAGCTATGTAGGATTTTTTCTTGGATAGCCCAGGCCACGCGGGAGCCGCGGCAAATACTCCGGTCCCCATTTTTTTCTTTTTTTTTTTTAACCTGGACCTGACGGTAATAAAGACCGAAAAGTTTCTGCAAACAATTTCTTTTAAGAGGTGGGGTTTCCAGCTCGACTTTGAGAAGGTAGGCACCTACTTGTTATGCTAGTACCTAATCCTCGACATTTAAATAAACAGACTTCTGCTTTAAGCCAGAAAAAAGTATTAACTTCAAGGCTATGGACAGGATCAAAACACGTTTGTTTCCAGCCTTCCTCCTTTTTTATTCTTCCCTCTCCCCCTTAAAAAAAACACACCTTAGCCTGTAGATTATATACTTCCTGCTGCCCTTTTTATAAGCAATAAGAATTTAATAACTGAGGGCAACTCTATAGTAATATTTATATGGGTCAAGTGGCTTAAAAGTATGCAATAAATGTAAAGTTATGAACCACATTGCCCCTTTTTAAATAATGCAGCTAGCACCAAGATATTATGTTTCATATTCTGGAGAAAGGTGTTTTAGCCTAGGCTTTAGGAGTACACCAGACATGAAAAGTTATACTGATCCCATAATAAAGTCACTGCCTGCTTAATATGGTGTGTTATGTAGAGCTCCAGATCTTAATAGCAGACCACAGCAAGAACGTCCCAGATGATATCAACAAAACCTTAGCTTTCTCATTAGCAATCAGCAAATTCTCCTGGTGTCTGCTAGTCTCAAATAAGGGCAAGTGCCTCTATTCCTAGTGTGAAGCCCAATAGGATAATAGAAATAATGCAGCCTAATCAGCAACGAACACACGAGATCCCCCCGTCAGAGCAGGCGGCAGTGGGCTCGGTGACTCCCCTCCAGCAGATTTTAACGGGCTGCTCGGTCCTGAGGAGCAGGATTGGTGTGCCGGCAAGAGAGGGAGCACAAAAAAAGCCTCTCCTGCTCTTCCACCGTCACCTCTCCGTGAGAGAACAGCTGGCTTTGTTGCAGAAAAGAGGGCTTCGAGGATATCCTTGTGAAAAATAAGCATAAGGCGATCTCATAGCCTTTGCTTTGAATACAAGGATTGCTGCGTGTCGTTTCTGTGCACAGAAATAGGCACGTCTGTGCGTGGGGAGGGGAGGTCGCAGATCGGTTTGGTCTGGTCTCGTTGAAACGTCTACTTGTTTGGCAAATCCGATCTAATATTTGTTATCAAGGCCCAAGACGACCATTCGTTTGTTGGCTGGCTCACTGCTGATATCCTCACACTGTCTGCACCTGAGCTGCTACTTGCGTTACTAGTTTTTTACTCATTTCTGTTTAGATTTAGGAGTGTTTTGTGTTAGGACAATGCAGCAACACAGTGTTATTAAGTGTGGGGACAACCATCGCTCTTAACCGTGATGACGAAAGTGTGAAGGACACGGAATCGTGGTGCCCTTGCAGCCTAGATAATCTATGGCTGTGCTCTGGGAAATGCAGAACAGTTATAGGTTTTGCACTGATTTTATAATTGTAAGTTTCCCCCCACTCCAAGTATTCCACTGTGATCTTTGTGTGTTCTTAAAACGTCACTGATTTCCACTTAAGAGCAGTTTTTGCACTCTTGTTCAGTCCTGGTTAAAAATTAAGGCTGTGAACGCGGCTGATGCCATGCAAGGAAATGCAAGTCTAAGCTGCAGCAGTGTAAACAAAAAAGTGTTTTAAGAGGTGCTTAACTGTGTTTTGAACCCTGATTAAGCCTAAGGTTACTCAGTGTTTATATGTGCATTTGCAGTGCACTGGGAAAATGCAGTGTTTAATGGTTCCTGTGCTGATCTTTTGTTAGTGCACTGGGCTGCGTTGCCTAAGAGCAGTGATTAGTGGCCAGATTAAAAACCACAGAAACTCTTTCTTAGCCTGAGTTTCGTCCAGCTTCTTTGATGTTGACGGGAAGCAGGGGTCCGTATATCTCTTACAGTCAAGATTTTAAAAAGTGACACCATGAATCAAATCCCCCGAGCTCTTATTTAGCTACTGAAGTAAGCGGCAGGGTAAGGCAGTGCTGTTTGTACACATTCAGCAGAGAAGAGTTTCCATCTATGGGTCTCGTTACAGTTTAGGAGCCAAGCGTAAAGCTCTCGGGTCTGATTTTTCATTTTAATAAACATGAGATGCTGGGTAGACAAGGACGGTACCCACGAAGGGCAAATGGCTCCAAAAAAAAATAGGTAATAACAAAGGGCAATGAGGCAATGGCACAAAGCCTCTTGCTTCCAACTTCACCGGGCTATTTGGAATTCTGTGGACAACCTTGCAGAGTACTTTATTCTCCTAAAATAACAAGCAGGTCAATACCAGTCCTGTTTGGGTGATAAACTGCAGTAATTGCTGACCAGGACATGTCCACAAAGGAGGCAGGAGAGCTGATCCGTGGGAGCAAGGACGTTTTCACCACCAGGGTCAGGAGATCATGACAGTTCAGGAGAGTCCACGGCAAAGAAAGACAAAGCATATCGAGGCGGACTCAAAAATCTAACTGATGGATGAGGGTGACGTTACCAAAGGGAAAAACTGTATTGGCAAATAAATGCATATTTACTGAAATAAAACCTCTTGTTGATGGGAAGTGAGAGGTGAAATTGTAGACTACTGATGCTAAATTACATGATTATTGCGCTCAAGCAAGAGGGAAAAAAGAGCCCTGGGATAAAGTTGGCTCCACAACATACAGGCACCAGCTACCTGCACCTACACGGAGGCTAGAAATTTAGGAGAAGGTTTCTGATATCAAAGCAGTGAGGCTGTGGAGCAGGCTCCATATGTGGGTAACGATGTGAAAAACCACTAACGGCTCTTAAAGCGGAGCCTGATGACAGGGGATTACAGGACATGTTGTCTGCAACAGAAAGGGCCTGGATGGGAAGACCCGAAGAGCCTCATCCAGTCTGGTTTAATGGAAATGCCTGGGAAATAGTCAACAGTGAGGCACATCGAGCTCAGATTATCTAAATTTCCATTTTAGGTTATTTTGGTTATTATGAGTTTAATCCATGCAATTTCCAGAGATGGGGACCTCCGAGGCTCAGCTGCTGCAGCTCTGCACTGTGGGAGGGCACCTCGCACGATCTGCTGTAATAACAGGGGTTAGGATTTGAACTCATATTTTACTGAAGAGAGAGGTTCTGGAGTAATTTCAACAGTGCTGATGTACAGAAGAATTCAGAGAACATGGGAGAAGAGGAGGTGGGGAGCTGGGAGAGCAGATTTGTGGGGCCACTGCTCTGATACGAAGCCACCTCTCCAGATCTTACTCCATAAGCAGTAGAAACAGACTCAAAAAAACAAACAAAAAAAGAGATAGTGAGAAAACAGTAAAGAAAGGGGAAGAGGGGAAGTCTCCACTCATGGTAAGTAGATATGCAGGTATCCAGCAGAGGTTTCAGCAAAAACCATCACCTTTGTAATTCTGAGAAATTTAAAGTTACCATCTTGTGGAGGTTTGCATATCCATACTTCTAAGTCACTCAGTTGTTTAAAGGCAAAGCTACTAAACCAGTACCTAGTGCCAGAGCTTTCAAGATGTCAAAATTGCCTTTTTGCAGCCTGGGATAGCACTAAAATGACACTCATAAGGGCTGCATCTTGGAAGCGTCTTTCACATCGTGGCTTTCACTGCATCCCACATGTGGGAACCCGAACCTTGGAGGCTTTCAACTTTGTCTGTGACTTCTCCATGAGCCTGACGAGGGATCATTAGTAACTCGCTGGTGTCTGTCTCTGTTTGTTCTACTTCACGAGGCACTTCCCCAACTAATTTAGAACAAAGGTTGGTGTTTACTTGGTTTCGCGAAACGACACTCTTTTCCCCCCAAGGTTGCTGCAAAGGCTCAAAAAGGAAAAAAAAAAAAAGTATTTACATAAATAAGTTTCAACTCCATCAAGAACGGATGGGGAAAGGAGGGCAAATCCAAGTGGAAGGGAAATAAAATGGAGCACAAGGTCTAGTGCTCGTTCTTTCATTCAGGGCTGCAGAAGTGCTTTGCTCGCTTGAAGGGCTGGCGCAGCCCAGCGAGGGAGCTTCAGGGTTGCCAAACCCCAATAAAACTCAAGATAAAACAGAGGAAGAGCTGGGAGGGGAGAGGTGGAGAAGCATAACCCTACTCCAAGTAGTAAACCACCGGCGTGCTGCAGCAACTTTGCGAATTCGCACTGGAAGCCTTTGAATGCAGTAAACTATGAAATTTTTACCCCCAGCAACCTCTCGGGACTGCAGTGGTGATACCTATAGGATGAGGTGCAGCATCTCTCCTGGAAGTAAGGGTGAGGGCAGCAGCATGGTCTGAGCTCGGGCGAACTCCCGGTGTGATGCCAGGCATCTGACATGTCCACAACTTTACTCACCAACTCCTCAGTGCTCGTTACAGGAGCCGAGGGGCGTCTTGCGTGGGCAGAAAGGCAAAGAATCAGTCCGTGGGAAGCGGATGGGTACAGTATGTAAATAAAAGTGACTCGCATCCTCATTATGTGGGCTCCTTTGAATAAATGTTAGCCTTTAAGTGCCAGCTGTCACTCTATGCATGGCCTCCCTTCTTACAACTAACCTCTCCGTCACCTCGCCTTGTCTCCCTAACTTGTCCTATTATGCAGTACCAAGCTGAGTCATTGTTTCAAGCAGGAGGTGACATGTTAATAGCTTAATAATAGTATAATCTCGCAAATAATAATATGCTGTCACACTGTCTGAAGCACAATGTTTACAGGAGAAGTGGTAATGTATGATGACAGTAATTTGAATAAAAATGAATTTACTGCTCTTGTCTCATTTGCAGTAAATTTTCGCATCTTTCATGCACAACTGGTGCTCCATGACCTCTTTCATTATTGTGTTCTCAGTGGCTGCTGCTTGCTTTAAAGTGAAAGGCAGGCAAATGAAACAGAAACCTGCAGCTTAATAACCGATTTCCAGAAAAAGAGTTCACACCGCAGCTTCTGAAAATCTCACTTCGTTTGTTTACGGAGACGATACGGTGTCAAGCAGGCTGTTTAATTAATGCAAGCTGGAGGTGCCGATTGAAAAGCAGGCACGAGCTGATATGATTATGTATTGACAATTTACAAAATTATTGTCATTAAAATGTGTCAGAGGGAAAAAAAGTGCCCGGAATACAGAGAGGATCATTTGATTTGAAACTAAAGTTTGCGCAGCTTAAGGAAAAAAACTCTTTTAGATGCTCTCGGTGTTGTTTGGCATGGAGAAAAGCAATCCTGGGCTTTCTATTCAACTTGGGAAAGTGTCCACTTTATTGGCTTTAATTAATTATAAATACATGCTGGTACAATAGTGGACTGGTAAGGCTTAAAAATGATCCCTGAATATATAAAATATCCATTTGTGGTTCATGTCGTGGGTGGTTTCCTAACTCATGTCCTGTATCATGAAATTCTGCTGTTTCTATGTGTGGTACAGACCAGGACTCCTGGTATTATTCTGACAAATAAATAGGGAATCCACTCCAGATCAAAACTGCCTTTGGAAAATTTAAATTCCTAGGACAGTTCTGCTTCTCTAAAAGAAAAAAAGAAGTTATTACGTGATGGGGTTCATTTGATGAAAAAGAAGAAAGTTTACAACTCACGACTGATATGTCTGGACTAAATTTAGTTTGATGGAATGAGGACAACTAATTGAAAATTGCTGGGACTCAAAACACTGCACAGGACAAATTCTTCAAGAAACTGCTGTATTTTCTCTAAGTTTAAGTGAATGTATAGAATTAAAAAAATTAGTTCTGCATGACCTGGCTCATGGGTTGAAGTCAAAAGGACCACAGGTTACCTCTTTGTCTGTATATATACAAATGCACCTATATATTTTTTCTTTACCTTTACTTTGTATCTACAAATACAGTATTTTCCTCTCAGTTGAAAGTTGGGTTTTTCTGAATAGAGCTCACGTGCCCACAAAGCGGGGGAAGGAGGGGCAGTGCTGTGGCCTCGCTGCTGCTCTCCTGCTCCTCGTTCAGAAACTGGGAGCTGAGCTGGAGACCCCCCTCACTGACCTGCTGCTGCCAAGAGTGTCCACGGGGAGACTGGGTGGGAGAGGAGGAACTAAAAACAACCCATATTTCACATTGACGAATCGTCATAAAACACGTCTTATTTCTGAGGTTTTAAGAGGGGCAAAAATCTGTCTTTGGTCTCCCAGCTTTATTGGAGAGGGACTTTTTACAAGGGCATGTAGTGATAGGATGAGGGGTGATGGTTTCAAACTGAAAGAGGGTAGATTTAGATTAGACATTAGGGAGAAATTCTTCGCTGTGAGGGTGGTGAGACCTTCGCACAGGTTGCCCGGAGAAGCTCTGGAATTCCCATCCTTGGAAGTGTTCAAAAGGGCTTGGAGCAACCTGGTCTGGTGAGAGGTGTCCCTGCCCATGGCAGGGGGTTGGAATGAGATGATCTTAAAAGTCCCTTCCAATCCAAAAAATTCTGTGATTCTGTGATTCTAATTAGTAGGTGCAGACTTATACCAAAGGCTGAGCTCTATCTTTTTATCTGTATTTAAAAACAAGACTTTTTTTTTTTTTTTTTTTTTTCCTGAATCAACATTGACTTACAAAATTCAAACCAGCTTTCAAATCTAACTCCCATTTTCTCTTTCAAAGTGCAGGCTAAAGCCAGCAGCCTCTACCCTATGAAAACTTGATTCAGCAAACATGAGCCAGCAACCTCTACCCTATGAAAACTTGATTCAGCAAACACCTTGTCTGCAGGACCCAGCAGGAGCTGGGAGCCACCAGGTGCTACTGCAATGGTTGGGGACCTGAAAGAGCACATTGGTGCTGCTTGGTTTTGCAGCTCCCCTTGCACACAGGCAGCGATGCACGCCTCCCCCACACCTCTTTTTATTACATATTTCTGCTACGCATGCAGTGAAGTACAGCACATGGTGCTAGGGAGTTCCCCGTTGCGAGTGCCAGGATGCAGCCACCACCTCCTAGATTTTCTTAATGTCATCAGAGACTTCGCATATAGGAGAGAACTTCCAACCCTTACCCTAATATTTACCTTCTGAGGGTGACAGCCTGAGAAAAAAGATAAGTCAAAGCAGGTTTGCGCAGAAGTCGTGCTAGCAGAGATCTGCTGTGAGGTTTCAGAGGATAAGTGGTCCCATCTAGGCGTCTGCAGAGACGGCAGAAGACGTAACTTTGAGGATGTCGCTCTGATACTGCTCCCTTTGAAACTGGAGGAAAGCGTGTTGTCTCCATTAGGAAAGTGCAGGGGCTGGTGATGCGGCGTGTTCAAATATGTGCTTAACTTCAAACATCTCGGCGCTTTCACTGAAGTGAGCGCGGCGCTGTCTGCCTGCCTCGAGTTAAGCGCGGGGCTGACGGCGTTTGGAAGCACCTTGCAAGGCCGGGCTTGTTTTTGAACTGAATTTCCAATTTTTGTCGGCCTGAGAAGTGCAAGGGGCTTCGGTGGGATTACTCAGACTAGCCAAGGCTGAGTGACCCCCTCCAGTTAACTGCAATGAAATAAATGGCTTTGCTGAAAAGGATTTTGCATTCTCCATCGGAAAACATTGTCTCTTTAAAAGTTTTCCCAGTGTACATCTAGTATTTAACATTTTTCTGGAAATCTCAATACTGTTAAGTAAAATATCAAAGTATTTTTGACACCACAGAACTAAATAATGATTGATGGAGGTTATGTGCAAAAGGGTAGAAAAGAACAGAGCAGCAAAGTCTCCTTTTGGCTGATAGTTTATTTCATGTGTAGAAAATATCTATTTTCCCTAAATCTCTGATTATATCTAGTTTTCTGTGTTGTACTTGAAACTGAAATGTCCTTTTTGTTGCTTAGTGCTGCCTTTTGGTTATTTAAATGTAGGAGATTAAAAGTCTTAATTAGATGTATTTAAGATTGGGAAATACATCACTGTTCCGAAGAAACAACATCATCCCACGGATATACGTGTCCGTTATTTGCCAAAATGCGAGAAAGTTCCACAGGGACAAAAAACCAAACCAAAAGCTCCACAGCAAACCTCAGACATCGTATTTGTGGAAATAAATAATGAGCGGACTAGATTTTCGTGGCGTGAAAGTCAAATGGAGTTTTTAATTGACTCCAAGAGGGGCTGGATCAGGCCTGTGGGGTGTTTGGTGCTCAGTTACAAGTTAGTGCTCTCTCTAATCACCTTGTTCTCTAAAGGAAATAGATACTAAACAGGAACCATCTGGTAATACATTCTGTACCTCTTAATTACGATGTTTTGAGTGGCACCTAAATAAATTTCATTTACAAGCACATGACTGCTTGTCAAAAGCTCTGTTGATAATTTTATTATTGTAGTATACCTTCTTGCTTAATGACCCTGGCCCAGTAAAGTCAGGAATATTTAGCTCTATGGCAAAAAAAAAAAAAAAAAAAAAAGTGATTTTCTTAAAAAAGGCAAGACATGAGCTCGATTTCTCGTGGTGCGATTTTAATAATTTAATTATTGCAATTATTTGTGAATATTTTTTATTTCTGTTTTGTAGTCATTGAAGCGCTACATAGTGATTTATCTGCAGTCAAAGTTCCCGTAACTGATTTCTTAGTAGAGAGGAGAAGTTGAGGCAGCTCTGCAGAGAGCCCTGGTATTGTTGTAAAGTGCTCGTGCTATTTTATGATCCACGTGTTTCTGTGTAGATGTACTGTAACATTTAGACAATTTTCTCTTTGTTAGCTGCAGGAAAAGATCAATATTTTAAAGAAGTCCAGTGACTCTGTGAATTACTCTCCTGCGTTTTCACCCTGGGAAGCAGGGATTTAAATCCTGTGCCCGATTTCGAGGATGTTCAAGGTCTACCTTGGAGCCTCCCCTAAATTTGGAGGTTTTCAGTTTGGGGTTGCCAGAATTGAAAGTGAATTTCCTATTCTCTTAGTAATCTCTGGTGGAAATTAGTCTGTGTTACAAAATCAGCACATAATTTAGCAGGATGCAAAGTGAATGGCAGCATCCATCAGAGAAAAGCACAGGAGTGGGCTGGGATTGAGAGGTGCCCGTGGGGATGTGCCACCACTTCATCCCTGGATTTCCAGGGAGTTGGTTTTTTTTGGGGGAGTGCAAGGAAAGAAAGCTTTCCCATGCCGTGGCATCAAATCGTGGCATGTCTATTTGTCAGGGATGAGCAGCATCCCGCCCGGCCAAACCTCAGTCAGCCTAAAAAAAAGAAATATAACCAGTGATGTGCAGCTTTTGCTAAGTTTTGGTGACAAAGTGCTAATTCATTGCTTTCAAACGTCTCCTTAAAATAACAAGCTGGAGGAGACCAGAATACCAGGAGGAAGGGCAGAGGGGAGGTTTCTGGGAAAACAGGAGGAATGTGGCACCTGAAGGGGTCTTGCCACTTCTTTGGGATGAACCGCCCGTGGGAAAACATAACTGCGTAAAAAGTGAAATAGCCTTCTTTCTAAATTCATGGCAAATTAAAAAAAAAAAAAAAGGGGAATCCTACTGCTCTCAGCAGGATGCTTTATTCCTTTTTAGTTGCAGTTGATTTTGTCTCGGTCTCAGTCTTGATGTGAGAACTTTAGGAAAGAGATAAGCTTGCAATTTTTCTTTTTTTTTTTTTTTTTTTTTAATCAATGTTTTAGCAATGTGGAGTAGAAACAGCATTAAAATTGAGAGAGGTGAAACAGAGAACATGATCGTTGTTTGTACGGTCGGATTTGAGGAGACTGAGCTGTCTGAGCAGGAGACGGGGAATTTGCCGTACACAGCAAACCCTACAATGCTAATATCTGGATTTGAAGCTGATATTTAAAGAGGGCACCTGCTTTACTTGCGAGATTAAAGGCAAATGCTCTCTTTTAAAAACGAAGCCATGCTGTGTTTTGCACCTTTTGACACTTATTAACTCAGGTCATTAAAAAGAGGCTAATTAAAAAAGAACGTAAAACAAAAGAGTCATTTGTCTATCGCCGAGCGCGGTTCTTCATGTACGCTGGCTGGAGGCAGTCTCCGTTTAAACCTTGGGTACAGAAAGCACTGAGAGCCACTGGGGCATGCTTGGAGCTTGTCATGGCTTTTGGCGAGACTGTGGTCCGGCTCATTATGCACCTCATAAAGAAGAGAAGTCATTGTCATCAAAATTAGCTGAAGCTGGAATTTACATTCATGGAAATTTTGGTTTCGCCGCTGTCCTCTGGGGCCGGACAATAAAGGAAACCTTTTACCAGCTGCAGTTAAAGTAAGCGAAGTTCAATAAATGCTTAGTGCTTCATTTCCAAACGTTCTGCGCTACACGCATGTGATATTTCACAGCCGGTAAGAAGCTGGCACAGTCAGTGTGAGGAGTCCACTGGTTCCTGGTGCGTGATATTTGCAGGGCGCATCCAAACTCAGTTTGTAGAGAGACCGGCCACTTGTAACTACTTATCCCCAAAAATACTTCTGCTCTTCTAAAGGGAGATTTTGCTAGCAGACACCTTCTTTCCCATAAGGTTAAAAAAGTGTCTTTTCACGGGAATAAACTCTTCTGATGCTAGTGAGGGAGTTTTTCCAAGGACTTCCAAGAGGGTATGGACAGTTTCTTTTTTCTTCTTTCTTTTTTTTTTTACTAAAAGCACATCAGATTGGTAGGAGAAGCAGTGTTATACCAGTCTGCCCAGGAGCTCATCCAAGCCGAGGTGAAGCAGAGTAATTTGAAGGGCAGAAGTTTTACTGGGAAGGTTTTACATAGAATCACAGAATTGTGGAATCGTAGAACC
>CM036621.1:2070000-2147500 GCA_020746105.1 Trogon surrucura | reverse complement strand
TATGAAAACCAAACGGTGTTTTTTGGCTACGCAGGTCTTGCAGTGAAGCGAAACCGAGACCGTGTTGGCCAAGGCTCCAGCACCATTTTGGCCAAGGCTATGGCTTCAGGGTCTCTGCAAGATCTACATCACCCGTGGAGAGAATTCAGGCACAGATTCCATCTCTATCCAGGTAAAAAGATGGAGCACAGCAGAAATGTCCTCCTGTGTATGTCTCTGCCCAGCTCTTACACAAGGACTTTTAATTCTAACCCGAAACAAAGGCAGTTGTTGCACACCGGCTCTTGAACATGGCTGGGAAAAATAGTCTGTCAAGGGGAGTTTACTTCCTTTGTTAATAAAAAAGAAGAAAAAGAGTTTATGGATCTTTTCCTGAATATGAATATTAAATAGACTAGTTGTGGGAACCCTGATTTTAATTTCCTATGTCTTTATTTGGAATCCTACTCCCCCTTGGAAAGGTGTCTACTTAAATATAGGGGGAAAGGGAATTTAATGAATTACAAAAAGGGTTATTTTACATGGAAAATGTGTATTCCTGGCTATTTCCATTTAAAGAACATGACATTAGTGTGGAAATTGCCCCTTATGAACAGGTCATTAATGTCAACTCTACTAAAACTGACATCACCTGCTACTATTTTAATTGTGTGTTTTACTAATGCTAACCATTTTCCTGACAATAGAACCCCCATAAGCTTAATGAATCTTTGCAGAATACATAAACCAAGGTCAATATGTAAGAAATGCTTCAAATGTTAAGAAACTCTCTCTGCAGAGCTGAAAGAAAAGTTTATTATTCTTTGCATTCATAAGAATAAGAGCAAAAATAGAAATCATACGCAATATGTTTTCCAGACCACAGTATATAAAAAGCTTTGATGCTTTGGGGAAATCTTTTTGATTAGCTACTATTTTATACGAAGAAAAGGACTTATTTAGCTGGGTTACATTTCCAAGATGTATTCTTTATTTTCCGATACAAGTGACATATTAAAAAAAAAAAATAAAAATCTCGAATACTTCCTTAAGTGTCATATGTAACAGTCACATTTTTTTTTCCCATGGTTTGGGGTGGGGGGGTTGGGGAGGGGGAGGGAAGAGAGAAAATGAAATCCAGATTTGTAATTCCTAACAGGAGAA
This sequence comes from Trogon surrucura, assembly GCA_020746105.1. Lineage (NCBI taxonomy): Eukaryota > Metazoa > Chordata > Aves > Trogoniformes > Trogonidae > Trogon > Trogon surrucura. Next base: position 2,146,357 of record CM036621.1, on the reverse strand, counting down.
ATTCGATCCTTTCCAATGTTTAAGTAATATTTCCTGTAAAACATACGAGGCCATCTGCAGAGCTGTTTCCAGACACATTTTGAAGTGGCAAGGGCAACTGAAAGAGACCCGAATGGAGGCTGGCATTTCACCTCTGGGAGATGGAGCGTTAAAGGTTTTCTAAAAGCTGGTTCTACAATTTTACAAAGTATTCAAGCACTGCATAGTTCATAATTTGTTTAATTTACCTACCTTTTATATGTACGGGGAGGGGGAAATCCGCTCTGTAAGAGACAGTATAAAAACCAAGACAGCTGTAAAAAGCTAATGTACAGCTATCAAGAATGCTTCATGATTTTAGTCAATTGAAATTGTGTTTTATCCTTTGCAGGCCCGGTGCAAAGATTATAAGGAAATATTCACGTAGAAGAACTGTACAGAGTGAAACATATTTGGGTAGACAACAGAAACACCGAGCCCTTTCTGCTATTTAAGTCTATTACGGAATTTTGTTTTATTGTTGATCTCCAGGGTCACCTTATGAATTCGTGTTAGTAAAATGTTACGGCCTCACTATAATATTCACTTTGTGGAAGGGCCTGCATTTACCAAATCCCATCCGAGATCGAATATAAATGAGAAACTTGCATCTCTCTTCAAGAAATGTATTTTACGCTGTTTTTTTCCCCCCCCCTTTTGAATTAGACAGATTCTAAAATTGAATTCTTTTTCTTATGCCAGGATTCGGTAAAATGACTGGACAGTTAGGCTTACCTTTGATGTATGTCTTAAATTTAAAATCCGCATCGCTCAAATAGTTAACTTCGGGGCCAGATTCTGCCCTCAGATGTGCATATTTGGGAACCCCATTAACTTCCCTGGAAAATAATATTGTACTGTTTGGATGCACTCGAATGAGATACATTACAGTGCTACCTTCTGTCATTCCCCTGTAAAACTCAGCATTTGCTGCAATTTTTGTTTTGCTGGCTGGTGTAGCCCTTTCTATTCTGTCACTACCAACTGGCCTGCTGGATATTTGTACCTGTCCTCGCACATCTCCGGCTGTGCTGTTAGGATTAAATAAGACAAGTAGGATATAGCCTGTGCTGCCTATGAAACATGAAAATTGTCATCTGTTTTTGTGACCGGTTTGACCGTCTTTGCAAAGCAATTTCTGCAGGTGGAAGGGCTTTGGTCAGACGTGGGGTGCACCTGGGGAGGGATAGTCATGCTCCACCACGCTTCCTTCTTTGGAGCCCCGTGTCTCCAGCAGATTTGGTCAAAATTCCTGCGAGCAAAAAGTTTTCTGAGAATGAAAAAATTCGTCGCGTTCGTTCATTTATTGATAAAACGAAGCTCAATTCTGTTTCCACACAGTGCTTCTGGCTGTGCTTTTCATCTGTGGAGTGGAAGAGCCCTCTACCACCAATTTTCTAGACCTTCTCTGTGTAGACACCAGAGGCAGGAGGATCCCAGCAGGAGCCCAGTCATCCAGTGGTCTAAATCCCGTGGGTCAATCTGGGGACTGAAGACATCTTCAGCTTCATGAGAAGCACCACTGCGAGTTGTTAAAGCTTCTCCCAGGTACTACTTGTGGGTCACAAAACCTCACCATCCTGCAGATGGTCTTATTCCACCCCTCCGCTCAACGTCCAGTATTTTGTCTTGTTCGAGCAGAATTTATAACACTGAATTTCAAAGTCAGCACAAAGTGAGTGGGAGGATACATTAGGAAATATTATTTTTTTTTCCAGATTAAAGTCTTTTTTTTTGACGTATTTTGCCCATCCCATCAGCTGCTTTTTTTGGCACGAGGTGCCACGGCCTCGAGACTCCGCGCCCTGATCCCGTGTGAAGTCAGAAAGAGCCTTCAAAAACTGTCACTTCCATTTCCTGCCAAAAAGCAAAACACTTCCTACAAGGAAAGCACGCATTACAGCTGAATTATAAATGAGGGCTGGTATTTTCGCGAGGTACAAATCGGAGGCATTCTCCATATTGTTAGAATACCAATTTTATTTTCCTGGTGTGTAGTACCCAGTGCAGCGCGGCGTCCCCGGAGATGCGTGCGCTCTCCGGAGATTACTTCAGCATTGCATTACTGCTATCACATATCCATTATATATACTCTTTCAGACAAGTGGAAATGTTTTCACAAAAACAATCTGGAATCTTGGCTTAAAACCCAAGCTTGCTGTCAAGGCAAACAGAGTAGCCTCAAAGAGGACTTATTTTTATTTTGTTCCGACAAGTATGTTGTTTCTGGATTATAATAAGGGGAAATATAGCAGCTATCAGTCTTGGGTTTATTTGACAAGCTTCCTCTGACAAACCTAGAGGAATAAGAACCCTGGCCCGGCAAACTTGTTCTCATTCAGGTATTCCCTTCGGCTCCTGCACTTTTATTAGTGTGATTAAGGGCCACACACATGTTTACAGGACAGGAGGCATAGGATGGGATGATGTATTTGCTCGGCCGCTAGGTATTTTGCAAAGTTTTAAAAGCCTTGGCTGTTTTCAGTGCTTGTCACTACCAGCCAGCGCTCAAAGAGCTTGTCCCATCACCTCTCAAGCAAGGTCAACGAGCAGGTTATAATCAGATGCCAAATAAACAAATGCAAACTTGAAATCAAGTGATTTACTGTCCGTTTTCATTACGTTCTTCCCAGGGAAGCAAACACTTTATGCAGCACAAGGGACCTTTGGAAAGGGTCAGCCGCCGTGCTGAGGCAAGACGTGGTGTGATGGTTTTCACCCAAATGGAGTTTAACGATACCGAGCGTGAAGGGAAGGCTGCCTTGTTTGGGGAAAAGCGTGCTGTAAACAGAGAAGCATCCCTTCACCTTGCAGCGAATTCTCCTTTGTAAAGTGCGTGGAGTTTTAATATTCATGTGTTTACATTAGTCTGGGTTTTCTGCTCTTCAGACTAGAATTTTCCCTATACAATCAACTGGAAAAAAAATAATAAATCTTGGGACGTGGGAGATTTTTAGCTTCGTTATAAAACTCAGCCCATTTTAAAACCAGAATTTCAATTTAAGGATTCCACCATGGGTTACTCTCAGGTACCAGGACACCTTTATATGGTGAGATTTGGCCTTGATGGAAAATAAAGAGCCACGGAGTGGGCAGGTAAACTTTTTATATGCCCATGCCTGGTGGTTTCCTACAGGATGATGGGACTGCACCACCCTAACTAGTGCCCGGGATGGGCTGTGGGCATGTCTGAGGAGAATATTGGGGTTGGGGGATGTGTTAGGGTGCTGCTGTAGAGCAGCGTTGGTGCTTGGGAAGTGCTGTGGGAGTTCTGCTTCCCGATTCGTGCTTTAAGCTCCTGGGTTTAGCCCGTTAAATCCAGAACTGAGGTGCTGGCGAGGCGCTGAAACAACACCTTGCTCTTCTGCACACCCCGTGCCTCCTCCCAGGATGGATGATGCCCTGGGAATGCACTTTGGGTTCATAGCAATGAGCTGAGCGGGGAGAACTCAAACGCAATGGGAAAATGCACATCAGCCTGCTGTGACAGCATCTCGGTGCGAGGTACTACTCGGTGCAACGTACTACTACCCCGTTACGCATAGGGAAGCCACTCTAGGGTTTGGAACTATAAATCAGAGTGACACTGTGCTGGAGCGCTGCTTGGGAAAGGCATGTCACTTGGAGAACACAATATATTGAGCAACTTGAATTGTTTTTCCATGAAGCTTATCCCTTGATAGCACTTTTCTTTCTTATATCTCCTTAATACCGCATAATTTAAATGTTTTCCAGGCAGAGTTATGCTTCTGATGCTTGTTTTCCAACAAAATATTGGCTCTAACATGGATGCTCTGGCGAGAAGTCGCGGTTTGCTTCTTTGCCATTTTGTGAGTCTCTTAGTTCAAAACAAGAACGTTTAACTTAACCTATTCTGAAATTTTGCATATAATTTTTACAAACAAATGGTTTGTCCGCAGTTTTTCTATATTTGTTTTATGAATTGCTCCATTCCCATATTTCAGAAAATTTCCCAAATGAGACTGAGTAAAAAAAAAAAAAAAAAATTCTCTCTTTTTTTTCCTAAAGGTTGCATAAATATTTCACATGTATCTCCTTTTAATTAGATTATAACATTGTAAAGCGGCAAAGAGTTTTCTCTTTCCCCAAATTAGACATGAGAACCACAAACAAATTAATTTGTGTCTCAGGGTTTTGACTGGGCCTCTTGGCCTGCTCCAGCACTAACACAGGCACTCGTGACCCTCTGGATTTCAAACGCCTGAGGGTAAAAAGCAATTATAAAAACATGACTCTCCCAGATCAGCTTTCGAATCTGCCTTGTCTCTGTTTTATTGATGGGAGATTGAAGGAAGATTCAAATCAGCTATCCTTCAATTCTTTACCAGCAGCAAAATACAGAAATCATTAGCTTTTTCTGTGTAAATGACTTTGTCCTGCTTTATTATTCAAAACTGTCTGGGCATTTGACTTAAAAAGGCCATGTTGAATATTTATTTCTAGTTTTGGTACTTGTAAATAGTACATTGCGCAGCTCCTTATTTTCTTTTTCAGAATAATTTTTCATAGCAATTAGAGCAGGAACTAATTAATATGGGTGTTTTTAATAGCTAAAGAATGCACACTGACTTAAATTAGAATAATCTTGCTCTCGTAAGTCTATTGTTGTTAGGAAACACTTCTGCACGGCCATTTCCCCCCAAAACACCACGAAAAATAACTAAATATCTGTGCGGCTTTACTTCTCTGTGTTTACTGTCATTCATTCACCGATACATGAGCGTGGGATGAGAATAAAATATTCTTTTTAAATCCCAGTGTAATTATGTACGCTTGTGGTGGCAAGGCCAATTGGTTCCAAAAAAGGGTAATTTTTGGTTTAAGGTTTTTAGGGAGGACAGAGAGAGGCGTTGGGAAAAGCTCTGGGAGAAGAAATTGGGCTGAGGTGGGGTTACTGGTTTTGATGGATCTGGACGGATCGGTGTGCTGTGGGAGGATGAAGGATCCTCAAAACTGGGTGCCCAGAAAGGATGATCCTTTTTCACTGGGATGATTACAGCACTTAAAAGCATCAGATGAGGTTTGTGCAGCTCCAGAAGGGAAGGTGGGATGTGAGAGTGTGCTTTGCTTGGCAGAAGCTGCTTGTGAAAGCCTGGCCTAAAAAAAAAATAATTCTTCTTTTCCACCCAACCCGATGTGAGATGTGTGTATTGACACCCAAACGTGGATGTGGGGCTGTGTGCCCGCGCCTGGCTGAGAAACCTCTTCTTATTTCTCTTTCTACGTGGAATAACACGTGGGTTTGACTTTGGGTTCAGTCCAAGCGAGGGCACAGTCCACATTGTGAGTGGGTCACGTTTCAGAGGTGTCAGATAAATGCGAAGGACTCCAGGCATAAAGGTGGAGCCTCACAGTTTGTGTCCAAGTGAGCACAGCCTCCGGCCGATCTGTCACCTCTCTGAATCCTCCTGGGTTGGCCCTGCAGATAAAAACGCCGTGTAACTCAGCTGAGGTCTTGCTTAAATGGTACAAGGCAGACATTCAATTTTAAGAAGCTGGATGGAGCTTTATTTTTGGAATCCTAGAATGTGTACAGAATTTAAAAAGCCTAAAGCTATAATGTTTTACTGCTCCTTTGATAAAATTTATATTTAATCATATCTTAAAAACTGTTCTCATTCTGCCACTTGATGTTACCAACCAAGCGGAACCCATCAATGCAACACTATCTATCAGCCCTTCTTTTATTTCATTCCCCTACAACTCCTTTTTAATGGTAGGTAAGTTAATGAATTGTGGTGGAGCTTTGGTGAAGCACAAGCAGAAATCGTGCTCGTACCAAAGGTGGGACTGTCACCCTCAGATTTTTTCATTACATGGTTGAAACTAAAATGCTGAGCGTGACCCATTTACATTGCAAGAACCTCCAGCTTGCATACTGGTCTCTGCGTCCTTTCTTTTGAAGCTGAGTTTTCCAAATGTGGCAAGGAGTGGACTTGTCAGATCTTCACCTAAAGCTTTCCATGGACAGGTGGAATGTCAGGAAACCTTTCCAGAAGAGGTGGGAACATTGAGTGGGATAACTGACAGCCTGGGTTGATGAGGATGAGCAGCTTGGCTGAATTTTCTGCGATGCCCGTTTGCTGCTGGCAGTTCTAAGATTACACAGGGATTCGTGCAGTGTGATACCTTTCTCTTTATCAAATTTGCCTCTTTAAAACAGCAGTTAGACTAATTAAAGCCTCTTCTGAGCCCTCCCTGCAGCTACCCCTGCTAGCTCTGTTGTTGTAACGTTGTTGGATGTGTCTTGTCTGGGGATGGATGCTGGCGTTTGTGGGCGCGTCGTTCATGTTCCTTGTGGCAAGAATGAGTTAAAAGCATTTCTCTCCATTTTATTTTATTTTTTTCCAGAACTGAAACATGTCCAGCAAAGTTGGTGGTCTCCTTAAGAAATTCAAACTCTCTGCTGACCAAGTGAAAACACACATGTGCATGTATCAGGCATATACATAATCTTGGCTGAAAATCAGCGTCAGAGACAATTTCACTCAGTCAAATCTTAATTTTGATCCTTGCTCTTAAAAATCATGTTTGTCTCAAGAATTTTACTTCAAAAACTTTTTAACCTTTTTAGGATCAGACTGACTTCTCAAGTTGCTAATAATTCTTCACAATATGAAGAAACTCCGTTTCTATTCCTGTGTAAATTTGAATTAAAAATCGCATTTATTCACATTCACACTGCAGAAGGTTTGTTTTTTTGGGGGATTTATTTACTTTCCTTTTTCTTGGAAGTATCCAGCATGGACAAATGCTGCTAAAAAGCCACCAGACTAAATGGACCATTGGCAAGCGCACGTGCCAGTATCATTCCTTTAAATAGAAATGATTTGTTCTTACTCTTGATAAACACATAAGTAAAAGTCTAGTCTTTTCATTTCTGTCTCTTTTCCTGGAGGACCAGGGGATCTCCCAACGCTGTCTGTTCTTTTCCTCTGTGTTTTGCAGACAGGGGAATCGTTTGCAAGCCTCGGCTCCGCGTCCTCTGAAGAGGCAACATTAAAGTCAGCGCTTGACTGCGCTGAATTTTGCAGGATTATTCTCCCAAGTATGATATTGATATCTTTTAAGTGAATGGAGTAATTGAGGAATCTGCCTCTAAATTATTGACCGTGTGTCTAGAGAAGAGATGAATGGAAAATATCTTTACCCCTGATAAAGGTTTAGGTGAATTGAGTTAATCTTGTGGCTTCTCGTGTGACCCTTTCCAGTATTTTTTTTAGGATGAGCCTTTCTGTGCTAAGCCTGCGGGGAAGCTGTGTTTGGAGGAGAGGAGGAAGCACCTCGATTTTCATGCTAGGGACCTGGGATGAGGTTTTCCACATTCCTAAATAATTTTTTTTCTGTGAAATTAGGAGGAGGGAGTCGAAGAAAAAACCCAACATACCAACTTGACATCACCTTGCTTCTCTGCTTGTCTTTGAGCATTTTGTAATAATAATTATGGTGGTTTAGGTAGAAAAGTTTGAGGGTGAGCCATTGGAAGAGAATCCTGTTAAGATGCGTTAATGTCAGAAGGAGCAGAGAGCCCTGGGAAGGTCCCAGACAGGACAGTGATGCCGGTGGGTCGGCTCGGCGATGTTTCTGAACTGCGTGGACCCAGTGGGATGCATGAGCTGCTGGGAGAGGCTAAAAGCATCTCAGCTTGCTTCCAGGCTTATTTTTTTGGACAGCCTGAATTTGTTCTGGAGTAAAAAGAAAAAAAAAATAGAAAAAAAAAAGTAAGGAAAACATACAAATAGTTCTGCATTTATAGGAAAAGTTTAGAAGGAAAGAGGACGCTGCGACAAGTTTTCTTCTTCCTCTATTGTTTCCTTGCATCGTTTCAGTAAAAGGAGACTTTAAATATCTGCTTTTCTGTATATGCAAAATTCCTGTGATACAAATTTGATCACATTTGCAAGGATTAAAGGATTTGATCTGCAGAATGCATTCGCTTCCTAAGCATGACAAATGGAAGCAATTTGCAGATGGCTTCTGAATATTTTTCTGAAATTATTTTCCTGTTCTGTTTTGGGTTTTTGGTGTTGTTTTTTTTCCTGCTTTGGTGGTGTGTTATTTTTTCCTTTTTGTGTGCCATCAGAGATCAACACATTTGTAGATATTTAAGCAATCATATTGTCAACATAGGGGCTTAAAAAAGGATAACGTGTAAATATCTAGTTGCCAAACTATTAAAACAAAACTGATAAAGTCAGACCTGAAGGCACTGAAAAAGCAACTTTTTGCATCCAGCCTTCGTGTTCCCTTGTTTTTTTCTGAGTTTTTGGGCATCTTTACATTTCCCTTATGTTAATTTTATTTTGCCTCTGAACTCTCCGTTATATGGCGCAAAAATTAGCGTGTACCGTAGGAGTACACCCTCCTAAACCTGTTGTTGGTTTAATGCCTTAAAGATTTTGTACACACATCATCGAGGACAAAAAAAAAAAAAAAAAAAAAAAAAGAAAAAAGTGGCAGGATCTTCTCAAACTTCGAGGTTGCTGTAGGAAATTAAAATAAATATAGATTTTTCACATTTTGTCAATTTCTGGTTCTGTGAAACCTGTCCACTTTTTCACTTTTACAAATTGACTAAGCTCTCTATTTCATATCTGAGAGGGCTCAGGAGATTTGCGGTCGAGATACCTACCTTTGAAGAAGTTCTCTCTCCTCTAACACACGCCTGCTGACTCCACTGGTCAGTCCTCAAGGTCATTAATGTTTGGAAATTGTCAGTCGAAGAAGAGCTAATCATTTTCCTCCTCTGCCTCTTTATGCTCTGCTTTTGGTCCCTCCTGGGCTCAGGCAGCGATTCCCACACGTCTGTGTTTTACAGATTTCAGCCGCGCTCTGTCCTTGTCCGAGGCTTTTACATCAGTAAAAAAAAAATACAACAAAATAAAAACGTGATAAACGAGCCTTTACATACTGTAATAATTGTGTTTTTCTTCTGAGGACATTACAGAAAAGCCGATTTTGTCAGCACGTCCTAAAGTGGGTTTCCTGCTTAAAAAAACAACAGCACCAGGGGCAGAGCTTAGAGATTTGTGCTGCTGTGAGAGGCGTTGGGTTTTGAATTGAAATTAATACATCGGAAATTTCAAAGTTTAGTTGTAACTTCTTGAATTAAATATTTTGGGGTTTCTTGAAAGCATCCAGATGTCAAAACCAAAGCGCAGATAATCTTCACAGTCACGGTCGAGCTTTTCTCCTATGCCCACAGTGCTAATTTGCTGGGAACTTTAAGTAGCCAGAGCTCTGTTTATTTGATTTAGGATTTTATCACAGAGATTATGATCCAAATCTCGAATCCACAGGTCCCCTGCAGATAAGTCTTTGGAGTTTCAGAGATCACTGATGAAAACAAAGGGAAGTGAGGGACAAATAAAAATGTTAAGATATGTAGGAAAATCTGTATGCCCTCTACTTTTTTAACTAACTGAAGAAATTAATTTCAAATCAAGGATGTACAATGGCTCCTAGGATAAAACAGTTTTTATAATAACAGGGGAATTCATGTAAAGGCTGTAAGCTGTTTCAACTCCTTATAAAAAGAACTGGAAATAAAATATTGATTGTTTAATGTTAACAACAAAAGAAAAAAAGAGGAAAATGGAGAAAGGAGGGACAGATAATCTAAGAGCAAGTTTTTGTTTGTTTTTTTTAAAACCTACTCTTGCTCAATTTTTGGTGTAATGAGACAAATAACTTGCAGTATGGGGGAAACTGTGTGGTCGAGCGAACGGAGCTCGGTGGTGACGAAGTCCAAATCCTGTCCCAAGAGCAGGGATGCGACAGGACCTCGTGAGAGAACGTGTGTGCACGTGAGGGCGGAGAGGGGCTTGCTTGGGTGACGGAAAGTTTTGGCAAACTTCTTTTCAGCAGCTAGACAGTCGCTTGTAATTCTGGCTTGTCTTTAGCTGAAATTTTTGTGGCAGAAGGGAAAAAACCAACACCCTTCATTAGCCTTGTAAATCCTGGGCTAGAAAACCCCGGGGAGCTTGTTCCCAAGAAAAGGAATCCTTTGCACAATAACTGCACGTTTTCAATCAGTCCTCTCGATCCCCGCTCTAGCTCATTCCCAAGAATCTGCCAAGTCTGCTGAACTTCCTCATAGTGACCCTCCCATTTAATTCGTGGGCCATTTTGTATTTACAGAGAGGTCAATAAAAGCTTTCCAGAGCTGCAAACCTCTCTGTAATAGTTGTCCTGAGCAATGCAGCCTGAAGAGCCCCAACAGGAAATTGGTAAAGCAGCAGCCAATTTCCTTTTGCTTTTTTACTGCCTCTTGGTCTTCCTGCTCTGTTCATATCCCCACTGCTGAGTTATTCTACCAGTGGAGGGATATTTCCAACGCTGCATACGAAGGAGGGCTCATACCACTTACAGAATTTTATGCAGGGTTAATGAGACATCAGATTTATTTAATTCACCAAAGTTGTTAGGTTCAAGTACAGGAACAAGATAGAAATTCGGTCTCTCTGATTTTGTTCCAGTCCCACCGCATGTCTTTGCACCAAATATTTTATTGATCTTTTGTTAACCTTGATGAAAAATTGGGCAATGCCTACCTGCCTTCCGGGCTGAGGTTTACAGGCATTTTGAAATCTTTGATAACCCTGATGGAGGTGGTAGCCCTGAACCTCTGCCATCTGCTCCTGCATCTGAACACGGCAAAGAATAGCTTTTTTGGAAAAGTGAGGGGATGGCGATTATGAAATATTTTAGGTTAATAAAGCTGCTTCACAGGGACTGCAACTCCACTGGCAACAACAGATCTGCAAAGTGAAATTCTTGGTACCATGTACCAGATGTCCACAATAAACACATTTCCAGGTTGTTCACTTCAGGTGACGGGGAGTCTGGTCCTGCTGACTGCAGACCCCTTACAGGCTGGAATGCATCTTCTGGCTTAGCCAAAAGACACCCACCTCATGTGCTCATGGTAGCTGCATGATGCTGACCGCATCAGCAAAGTGGGCATGCCTGGGAGGTGGCCTTCAAAAGGATACTCCCAGCCTGAACTGGAGCAATGGTGTGGATGCACAAAGGGAAGTTCTCTGCATCCCGGGAGAAGAGCATGGAGCCCTCATTTAGCTGCCTGGGATGCCTGTGTAGTGCCTGGGGAGCGTTTAGCATCTTGGGAAGCCCTAGCTACCTGTGACTGCAAGGGTCCTCTGTGCCCAAACTAATCAATGGGAATTGCTGATGTTGGAGGCATCTAATCCCACACCTCCCTGAACTTTACTTCAGGCTCACAGCTTATTTTTGAAGTGGTTGGTTACATGCAATCTTCCCCAAAATAAGGTAGAATAAAGGAAGGGAAGGCTAAGCAGATGGTGGTAGTGGTGGTGGTGTGTTCTTTGCTATGATAATATAATGACGACAGCACAAAATTTTCATCTCTGCTCTTGTAGCTCTATTTTCTTCAATGACTACTTAATGTAAAATAAATAAGAAAGTCCTTGAGTTTGACCAGGGTCTCCTTTCTCTCAAGAAAGTGCCCTAATTGTTTGAAGGCCAGCATATCTAGCCATAAGGATGTCATTATTTTCTGAGAAGTTGAACATTACCAGCACATGCTTTTAACCCAAATAGATGAAAAAAAAAATCACTCAGGAACTTAGCGAGAAATCAGATTCTACTTCTTCCCTGGTTGGTGTGAAGCCTTGTCACATTGAGCTTTTGTGTGCCGGGAGGTGTTTCTCTCCAGTGGTGTTTGGAAAGGATAGTCCTGCCATCCTGTGTTTTCCAGCTGTCTGTGCTGTAAGCATCTGCCAGGTGTAGATACATGAAGAAGGGCTTCGAGTTTGGGATATCTGTGATGTAAAACTGTATATGAAATGACAAAAAAATAATATTTTAAGAGTTGAAGTCTGTCAAGGACCCATTCAAGTTTATGCAGATGAACAGGAACCTTGAAGTCTAAGATTTAGACTTGGTCACTGAACATACTCTAAGTTCTGCGTCCAAGTCCATGTTATGTCCTACTCGTCAAAATTATGTCCTTGCTGTTGCTCAAGGCACAGATGTTGCTGTAGATCCTGGTGTAAAGAAGATACCACTGATAACTGCATTTTCCTAGCCACAGTACACTGTTTTCTCAGTATTGCCTGTTTCTTTGACTTTAGACTACCACATTTTCCTTATATTACACGGGAATAAGAAGTATTCTGAATTGAGATTCTAAAAGAAAATTTCTGGGGGAGCAGTACCATTTATATAAATTTTGCATCATGCACGGATGAAATTCAGGCTCATGTATGAAGTTTTCCTGCAGCACTCAAGGCCACTAGTCCTTTGGTTCTGACTTTTGAAGCCTGAGAAGAAAACACAAATCTGAATAATCGCTCTTGTGTTTCCCTAAATTTATTCACTTATGGAAACAAATGAAGCACAATCAAGTCTCTCGTGTGGAGAAGACTGCAGTCATAAACTCTAAAATGATTGGGTTACCTGTCTTGTCTTGTATTATCTTCTGTGCTGGTTACGTGGTGTTTCAAAGCTAAAAAAATAACAGCTCTTCTGTCTGAAATACATTTTTTTTTTTAGTTTTGCCTCTTGGTCACAAAAAGTAATCTGATACTTTTTCTTTTAAGGTTTTTTGTAGGTTTTACCTCTTCCTTAAGTCTTCAGTCTTAAGTTTGATTTTTTGTCAGTTAACCTCACACCTCAAATAGAGATTTTCTCTCCAGGCTACCACTTTGATTCTTCTAGTCAATCTCAAACTTAGCAAAACTATGGTTGTGCATATCCCTTTTTTTTCCATAATTATCAAGTTTATTATTTTTTATTTCTCTTCTCCCCTTCAGGATCTTTCTGGCAAGGTTTGCACTCTCCAGGGTTTCAAGGCTGCGAGAATTACAATTCATTCAGAGTTCAAGCCTTTGTTTAAGACAATGTCCTCAGGGTTATGAGGTATGTTAAATGGCAGAAAAACTACCCTTCTGGGTCTCCTGTTTGGCTGCCTTGTGTCAGGTGTCTTGTGGAATATTCACTCCCATTCAAGTTAAGCAGACAGACCTCAATTTCACAGAAATCACTTCTGCGATCAGGGGGAGTTTTGTTGGGTTTCCCTTTGACATCGGTCTCGTTGAAGCATCAGGGCTCACATGCAACCAAAACCACAGCGTGGAATTATCACAACTCAGGGTCAGTTCTGTTATTTATTCCTTTTCTCAAGGAAATGACTGGAACATGACTCAGCCCTCTGCTAAACCGGACCCTAAATGAAGTTGAACCCCATGTAAAAGAATGCACAAGACCTCCTCACAGCTCTGGTTCTTGACATTGATTATGTGAATTTCAGAGGTCTCTAAAGATGTAACAAGGATTATTATTTTTTTTTTGTCTTTTTTTTTGCCTTTCTTTGTCTTTTTTTAAAACATATATTAATATATATTTATACATATTTATATATTTATCTATATTTCATTTATATGTATTATATTTTGTATATTTATATAGATTAGATAACAGATAGATGTAGATATAGATATAAATGATATAGACATAGATATCAATTAGATATAGGTATAGATAGATACAGATATAGATATAGATGATATAGATATAGGTATAGATATAAGTATAGATATAGATGATACAGATATATAGATATAGATATAGATATAGATATAGATATAGATATAGATATAGATATAGATATAGATATAGATATAGATATAGATATAGATATATAGGCTCCTTGTAGCTGAAAGACTTTGCAGAAACACTTGTTGATACCTGGAAAGAACAGTTTACACCAAGTCAACTGCCTGCTTACCTCATGGGTTGCCAGGGGAACATACCAAAGAATTGTCAGTTTTTAGGAGGTCCCACCACACCTATCTCTCACCACACATATTTCCCTATATCTGCACAGGACTGTAATATCCCCTAGATATGAGATTCCGGATCCTGGGAGCACACACAGCCCCCGGCTGGGGAGCTCCTGGTGCTGCCTCGGCAAACAAGTAAGGGAGCAACGAGCATCCCATCCTGGCTTTCCCAGCTGGAGCTTCCTTTCACATATCTTTTTGAGGAAACATTCTGGTATGATATTTTCTCCCTTCATGGGAAATGTCAACATTTATGAAATGGGAGCAAACTGTTCAAATTTTTTTATAGACTGAAAAGATTAAGTTTTGGCCAGCTCCAGTCAAAATTTCCCTGGTTCCCCATAAGCAAATGAATTTGAGTGAAAAAGCGGAGTTGTCCGTAGCGCTGCACGGAGCAAGCCATCAACATGTTCCCTGCAGTCCTACCTTGTTACTTGAGTATGCATAGGAATTCAAGGTGTATCTTTATAGCTCTGTGTTTCCACAACCTCCAGTATTTTTTTTCTCTCATTCACTATTTTATTTTGTTACCTGGATACAGCTATGTGTCTAGTGGCACTTTAAAAACTATTTCTTGTCTATGCTCCAATCGCAGTTCTGATGAAGGAGATGAGATAACCCAGTGTTCTCATCTACGCATCTCAGGCACAATAAGAAATGCAAAGAGCATTGTAAAACACTATTTATTACTATTTTTACTGGTGGTGAGTACTCCAGATGAATCCCTGTACACCTGAACTTTCGCAAGGTCGATGCTGTTGGGCCATCAGCAGCCTGTAGTCGCTCAGCTCCCTTCTCTGTCTGAATCTCTAATAAAAAAAGAACACCCAGGCTTAGGGTGGAATTTGTTTTAATCAAATATTCGTGTCTTTTATTGAGGCTTTCAAATAATCACTGTCCGGTGGTAAGTGATACAACATGGCAAACTGAAAAACATTTCCAAATTCGTTGGAACGTGGTTGCTGAGGAGCTCATTTTCTGCAAGGTCTTAAAATACAGCCGTGTAGTAAAAAAACTTTATTTCATTGTCTGGCTACTCCGCCAAGTCCCTTCCTTCCTGGAATGTTTATTAAATCTAGTTTCATGTGGTCTGTAAATATATAAATATATATATTCATACATATATATATAAATATATTCTTCTATTACCTCAGAAGGCTGGGTGGGCTGCCAATTACATCCTAGTTTTGGGGGAAACAGTACTCATGCTAGAATTTTAACTACATGCTCTGATGAGATAGAACAAGTTTGCCCTCCCTGTGAGAGCTTTGCCCTTCCTGCTGCTACTGACTGGATCTAGATGATGTAGCTTGTACCAATGAAGATATGTATTGCTTTTTTTCTATTTTATTTTGTTTTCTTACATTATTTATTTATTTAAAATTTAAAAAAAAAAAAATCCAAACAGCAAAAGCACAAAACATTGACTTGAAGATTCCAAGGCAGCTGTCTGGCAATATTAATCAATGATCTCTGCTTGCTTACAATGTACCACCAACATCAGATCATGGGCACAAGAACAAGACAAGCCCAGCACAGCCTCGGTGTAAATGACCACAAACATTTTCATATGTCTAAAAATTGCACCATCACGCTATTGTTTTGTCTTCCATGGTTAAATAATCGAATCTCTGTTGTTTCACTATTCTTGATGGTGGTTCTGCAAGTTCCTTGCTTGTTACATCCGAAAATTGAATAAAAAACGCCTTTGTGCTGACAAGCTTCGTTGTACTCAGTGTTCAAAATATCAAAGGATGAATGCTAAATGTTCATAATGTAAAGTGTCAAGAGTGCAGTCTGGGATAATAGAATACATGTCTTGCAAACTTGCACTTTAATATGGCAAACTACTTGGTCAGCAAGCAAATTAATCCATTTACGGTTTGAGATTATTGCAAGTAGTGGGTCAGATTCTGCAGGCAGCTCTGTCTGCTGCTGGATTTTGCTGCCAGGCTCTACCTGTTGTATTTGTAGATGCCTACCAGAAAACGAAGGTGCACTCTTAGTTTAAGGGTATGAATTCAGTGGCTTCCCTTACATATATCTGTTCCCTGTCGGTTTTTTTTTTATAATCTTTTTTTTCCCAATGCATGTTCGCTGTTCAAAGGGACTAAAAAACCTGCTTGCTGCAATTATCGGGTTATCCTTTTTAAACAGCAATTGTTGTGCTGTGTGAATCGATTGTGCAGATGTTTAAAACATGAAAAAACACGGTGAACTGTTGTCGACGGCGTGTTGTCTCCCACAGTTCCACAAAGAAACTTGAACGTGTTTTCTGGCAGAGCTGCTCGATTTCCCAGGGCAGATATTTGCAAGCCTACCTCTGCAGTTTGTGATTATCAAAATGAACGGTAAATATTAACCTCCGAGAGCTAGAATAATGTGAAAAATTACAAAAGTAAATGTTAGCAGAAGTATCTGTTACACAGGCACAGAGAGAGACAGCACTGAAAGGATTTATGTTATTTTTTGAGTCTTGGCTCGCACACGAAAGTTGTGAATCTTTCTATTGAAAGGAAAGTAAGGTCCAATTTTTCAAAAGCAGCCTTGAAGGTTTGTTTTTCAGAGTTCAGTGACCTGATTGAAAGAACAGCTCTCTGTAAAAATGATTATGGAAGAGGGAAAAAAAGAAAATATTTGACATGCTGTAAAAGTTACAACGGCAAACAGATTTTCATTGTCTTGTGCAAAAAAAAAAAACAAACCCAACCAAACCACCCAACCCCAAACAAATGGGATAACAGATTTTATTGCTCTCTTTCTCAGAGAAATAAAGGAAATTTGGTAACCGCTCTGAGCTGGCTGACTCTGTCCTCCTTGATTGACACAATTTATGGAGTCCACATCTGTAAATAATTATTTCATCTGTTAATAATGTCTTATAGATGGATGTGTTGGGGTCCTTAGTGATCGCAGAACAGGATCAAATAAGCAATTGCTAAAAAAGGCCTGTAAGTGAAATAGTTTGGAAGTAATTGCATAACAGTTATTTAAGCAGAGGTACAACGTCGATCAGACTTTTTTTGAAGAGGAAGTTGTGGCTTTTGGGTGTGATGAGCATCTGATTTGGACATTGCTCAGAGAAACGCTTGTTACGCCCTGGTTTTAGGTGAATTTCACCCCAAAGTGATGTCTCTATGGCAGTGACAAAAGAATTTCAGGTCCCTTAAAGCTGTTAGGATGTTTTGTGTTTCCATATAAATATTACCAAAGTGAGCCCCTCTCCTTTGCTGCATCCTACAGGCACAAAGTATGAGGTCTCTTTGATGAAGCCCTTCTCAGCACGTTTCAGATGTAGACCTGGGTTAGCTGAGCTGCCACGATTTCCAGAGGACAGGAAAAAAAGTCGGAGGTGAACTTGTAGCCCCGTAACAGCAATGTCATCTACGCCCGCTGCCTGCTCCTTCTTTACGGGCAATCGGGTGGTCTTCCTGCCACAGGCACCTCTGTGTCATACATTTCCTTTGTGCCATCCCAGAAGTAGCATCAGCAAAAAAAACCACTGGAAGAGCACACTGGGCTGGTAGCCAATGCAGATTTATATCTTCTTTTTTTTTTTTTTTTCTCCTTTTCTTTGTGAGCTGCCTTTGATTTAAAGACCAGCTATTTATCACAGATGAGGCGTGATCTAGAGACCAGGGCTTGGCAGTGGGGTCCTGCTGACCGGCCCCTGGCAGGATATTTGGCCCAAACTCTGCTCGTGTGTTGGGTTTTCGCCTGTTTAAAATCCATTTGATGCTCTCTTCTCCTTGGAAATTGCCACGGAGGGAGATTTTTTGTTTATTTTCTCATAGATGGTGATCCACAACTTTTTGTGTGGGAGCCTTTTCTGATAGGAGGTGATGCAGAATGGCAGCTCAGTGTCCCAGTATGGATACTCCCCAATATTTAGCGGTGATCAGGACAAACCTTACAAAAACTAGTGTTCAAATTCTGGCTCAAATTATTTTTGTCTTATTTTGAGTGATCACCATTTGGAGAATAATTTCACATTTACTCCAGTGGTTTGTGGCTCAAGTTGTTGCGTCTGAGCAAAGGCTGAATCTGACTTTTCCCATATGTATTTTATCAAGGTGAAATTTAAGGTAACACCCAAGTGAAAGCACTAAACCACTGGCTTAAAACAGCTCTTAGCATTTGTTACGAACCCCTCCGCATCTCCAAGCATCCAGCTGTCTCACGTCCCTGCCGTTTGTTGGTTGCTTCTTGTTTTGTCACTAACATTAATATCATTTTTAGATGCACAGTCGGTATTTAATATTAATCACTACGGTTTGTAGATCGGCTCTCCCTTTTTGCTCACGGCTGCGGGGAGCACAGCGGCCCCGAGCTCGTCCTTCCCCGGCAGCCAGTGAGGCAGAAGGAGAGAACTGCATTAGGTGCCCCCGGAGGAAGCGGTACAGCACTTAAAGGATGGAGATGCTCTTCAGGGAGGTGGTGGGGAAGCGTGAGGGGTTGGGAGGGGTTTTCAGCTGGGTTGTGGGTTTTGCTTCTTTGCGCTCTCCAGCATGTCCCACCCCGTGAAGCTTGCCCAGGCCTGGGAGGGCAGTTTCTGCATTAATTAAGAAGCAAAAATTCATAATGAAGAGGGGTCAAGGGTGAGACCATGCCAAGAGGTTCTGCTGATTCAGCTCAAGTGGGAAACCTTGCCCAACCTGCCATGCTGGTGCTCCCAGCTTGGGTCTGGAGAGGTCCAGGCTCTGGAGGGATCAAGGTGATGGTAAATACCTGTGTTATATTTAGACAATTGGGCAATATAGCCTGTTAGGAAAACCCACATGTTTTCAGGTGTTTCTACCCTATCTCCATGGAGAGGTAAAAGTCACAGAGTGACTTCAGTTCATTTAGTCGTCGTTTGACTGAACGACAGCTCATTTAGTTGTCAGCACAGACTAACACGAGAGGTCAGAGTTGCTCTTCAAACAACAGAGACAGTGGGTTACTGTCTTTTACATGCTTACACAGTGATCAAATCTGTAATAAACCATTATTCCCAATTATGATTTGGGCTGGAAACTCATTTGGGATTTTTTCTCAGAGGGCTGCCGGGTGGTGCCACCCCTGGGATGCACAGAGTGTGTGAGGACCAAAGCTGCAGCTTTTGCTCCCGTCCTGCACCCACCAAAAATGGTGCTGGAGGAACCTCTGTTGACAATGACTTCTACAAACCACAGGGAAAACCCTGGTCGAGATGTCAATTAAATACAGTTCAAACAACACCACGCCAGATACGTTATGAATATTTTAAAATGGCTTCTTAAAATTAGGGAATGCCTACTGAAGGCAGTCGTTACTGCAGGTTTCATTAGAGTAGCACTCTGTAATGAGTTACTAGGTTAAGAACTGATTTAAATTGTGTCTATTAAAATATCCTTTTTACATAAAACAGGGGGCATCGGGTTTGTAAAAGAGACTGGGGCTTAAAAATGTAAGCTAATAAATATCTAATAAGTTACAGCGTGTGTTTAAACTGATTTAGCTCACAATAGGCTGAGTAAATATTGTACCGTGTAATCTGAGCGGCCCTTGGACAGCCCTGGAAGGTGTAGGGTGACCTATAGAACATTCTACCACGAATTTTCTGGGTCTTCACACGACGTGACCCCTCCTTGGTGTTGCTGCTCCTCTAAAAGCACATTATTCAAACGCAGCCTCTACCCGAGCATCTGACTTTGTTTCGCCGAGTAATTCATTAACGAGTCCTCCGCGTGCCGTAGGTGGCTCATATCCATTATCCTCATTTAATGGTTTAGCCTAAGGATGTCTTCCAATATAAATAATCTTCCACAATGCTTAGATAGCATAGTTGTGTTTCTTTTTATAGTAAATGGAAATTATCTGAAAGTATTTGACCAGATTTTGAAGCCTATGGCATAGAGCAGGCCAGATACAGCATCTGCCCCATTTTTTTTTTAAACAGAGGATATATTATCCCACCAGTGCGGTATCTCCCACACAGACAGAAATTCATCCAACACGTGTTCAAGTAATTTTCTCTCTCCAACTTTTAGCTGGCCACGTAGACTTTTAAACTACCCTTGGTGCTTTAAATGTAGTTTTAAATTGCACCTAATATTTGGTAGGTAATTCTTTAAAGCTGTTAGCACCTATTCAGAGAGTAAGTAGGGGGATTTTTCTTTTTCATGTGTGCCTTCTGGGATGTTAAAGGATCCAAGGCTGGGGATGCAATCTCAATCCAGAACTGATCTTTGCAGTTTCCTGCAAGGGCGGAATGGGAAAAGTAAAATATTACTTTATTAAAAATTGCTCAAAACACATCTTCCCTGTTAAACATGCAGAGCTATTCAAAAATATTACCTTTCTGGGAACAGTAACAGTATTCTGATTGCCTGAGTTACTATTTTCAGTACTTGGTTTACCGCTAAGGAAAAATTAGGACTTCAGGAGAACTAATGAGTTTCTACTTTTTCTGAGGATCAGAAAAATGAACATCCCCCAACTGCGGAGGGGCTAGAGGCTCGTGTTATTTAATGTGACAACAGGATTCACTCGTATTTGATCATATAAGTAAAAGAAATGAGGGATAAAGTTAGTAAGCATACCACCTTAGCATTTAGAAAAGCCCAGGGTTAGTAGAAAATTAATATATTGTACAACTGGAGGGATCGTACTCTACTTGTCAGGAAGATGTTCCTATAAGTCACCAGCATCAAGGCAAAGACTGAGAGCAACGTTCTTCACGCTGTACGTAGTATGACTTTATCTCTGCCACGCGTGTTTACAGTATCTACAATATCATAGTCTTTTCCCTCACAACTTAAATTAATTTGGAATCACTTATAGACAAAGTCCTACACGTCTGAATCCCTTCCAAGCTGCTTTTGCAAACTACACTTTCCCTATATAAATTATTCTGCAGTTCTCTCCGTGAAATTAATTCCGCACACTGTACCCGCTAATGAGAGTCCACCAAATATTTTGCTATTGCCCACGCTCATTAGCTTGCGTTAATTTACAGGAAGCAATCAACATCTGCCGAGCAGCCAGCGTACAAAAGATGTCTTTAGCATTTATTGAATCTGAATGTTTCTAATCCTTCCTCACCTCCAAAGCAGAGTCCCGTGCAGCAGGTACATTAGCATGGAGGTTCCTGGAGAACAGTTGCCTTCTGCAGGAGTGCTCTTAGCCCCCAACCAAACCCTCCCGCCTTTCTGCTAAATGATTGAAGAATATCTTGTAAATCATTTACCTCTTCCTGCCGCCAGTTTTCAGCTGGTAGCGTTTACTCCGTTTTCAACGTGACGGCGAAGTTAAATTTTCATTTTGCTGAAAAAGGACAAAATACGGTGAGCCTTTTTTTTTTTGCTCGTTATTGCCTAATCATTCCGGAATGAGCTGTTTCTCAATCCCATGCATCACAGATGTCCTGTCAGGGCTCATATACACCGAGTGAAGTATTTGCATCCCCGAGCCTGCTGATAGAGTGAGCATGTTTGTCTACAAAGTGCTTTTAAATGAACTAATACATGATTCATGTGGACTCCTTTGAGCAGAACACCAATCTGTCTGGACACAGTTTACTGTAGGCTTGACAATAGGAACATTTTTTTTCTAGGTGAGACAGGTACAACCATCCCCTGCAAACATGGGGAGCGAGCGGTACCCATGGCTCAGCCCATCCAGACCCTACACTGGGTTATCTTGGGGAGTGGGAACGTGCCCTGTGGTGGAGGTTGTGTCTGAGATACCCTTCACAGCATCTCTCTTTGGATGCTTGTGACATGAGCTATGCACAATCTGTATCTGCTCAGTCATGCTTGAGCAGGAGAGGATAGTGTACCGCCTTTATTATTTATACAGGGTTACAGTCAGATTCTTCGCAGTCGAAGAGGAGAAAAAAAAAAATTGATCCCAAGTATACTGTTTCCTATTGAACTAAATAGATTTTTAATCGAGTCTTTGTTCCTTTGGGTAATTGACTTAACAGAGTGGGCAAATTAATTTCAGATAAACTCTATCTGGGACTTTCCAAGGAGCACGAGGGTGCTAGGGAGTCAGCTCCAGTGCAGCGAGAGCAGGGCAAATATTTTAATTCCTCTGGCTTTCTGGGCACATCGCAACCCAAATGTTTAGACCTGGAGCTGAATTCGGAAGCTTTTATGCAAGCGAAACTCCTGCTGAAGTCGGTCAAAACACCGATTCAGAAAAGGCTGTGGAAAACAGTTCAAAAAATTCCCAAGTGCTTGCAAATGTGCTATACACACACAACCTCCTCCCTGCATTTAATAACCTAATCTAAATGTTGCTCTTTGCAATGCATTATTGTTCCAGTCTTTCTGTGATGTTTGGCACGAGCACCTTGTTTTGGGTCTTATCTGGTTATAAAAGCCATTGAAACAAGTTCATTTTCCTGTGACCCAACCAGAACCCCACTAAAGTGGTGAAAGACCGGAGAGTAAAATTAGCATTGCTCTGCAGTTTCGAAATAGCAGCTTTTGCTCTGCTCTAAAACATAACTCTATTTATATTAAAGCTTTTCCTGCAAGATCCGTTGTAAAAGCAAGGAACTCGGAGCACTTTTAAATTATTTTTAAGTCATAAACGAGCAGGGAAAAAAGTGTGCACGGTGATTTGCAGGTAAGAGGTTCTCGGGGTGTTGTTCCTTTTCAGTTTTCCCAAATCCAGAGTCCCAGAGAGAGAAGGGAAGTTGCATTCCTGTGTCCAGGCTGGCAGCAAAGCAAAAGCCAGAGGAGGAGCCCGAGGGCTGAGTTTTCAGATCCGTTGGCTTTTTTCTTGTTGAGATAGGCAACTTTAGACATTTTGCCTCCCTCCAATGTCAAAGCTATTAAATCTTAAATCTTCTACATAGGATGCGGTGCCTACGGACAGAAGGGAAAACTCCTTCCAATATTTTTAAGGAAATGAGAAATACACACTTTAAGAATCTGTAGCTGCTTCTCATTGCTGAAAAATCGCACTGTGCAGACTGAATACAATAAAACCGTCAATATTATTAAAGAAAATCTACTGTACGGAAAGATCTTGCATTGCATGTTTTGGCGCCTTAGTCATATAACTTCAGTAATTAAAGAGAAAATCAACTGAGCAATAATTAAAAGGAAATTATTCCTCAGTTGCCAGTTGTAACCGTCATGAAATCAAGGAACGTGACAAATAGTGCTTTCTATTATTTACATGTCGCGAATGAAAGGATAAGATACTGTATAAGTATCTATATGATTTGTCTCTCCCAAATATATCTTGGTAAAAATATTTGCAGTGCTGTCCAATACAAAATGTAGCATTTTTTTCCTCTGTGTAGCTGTTTGTGGAGCCGGTGAATTGAAAATATATTGGTTGTATTTTCTCTTTTATTCTGTTATAACATAATATTCTGTTACCTCTTGTTAACCTGGCTGATCTTATTGGCATATCGTGAGTTATCACCCAAAATTTTGAACATGGTTTGGCTGCTGATGGAAGGGGCATGGCTCAAATGGTGTTGAGTACTGGATGGCACTGAGGTTGGGAAAGTTTATTCTGGAGTTGTGAAAATAAATGTACAAACTGGAGATAAAGAAAGAAAAAGATACACCATTACCACCTGTAAAGCAGTCAGCATTCTTTTCCTGTAGTCTAAACCCCTTTAATCAGAAGATTATTTGTAATAGCAAATAATAAACCTCACTAAGATGAATACTCCAAGTCCGAGTAAAAGCTTGTGTATCTTTTCCAGGTCTCTCCAGCAATAAGGATGAAAAAGTAGATGAGGGAAATGCCTTTTTTTCTCTTTGCTGCTGCTCTCCTCCTTGTTTGGTTATTTGCCTGGTTTTGTCACACAGGATGGAGGAGACAACCTTTCCAGCAGAGCTTCGTGCCAACTCAAATATTCTTTTCCTTTTTCCCAAAGAGGTGTATTAATACGATATTTAATAGTTTCTAGAAATTGTCATGTAGAAGGTGAGAAGGGTTGCCCAAAAAAAGCTCTCTACTACTACAGGGAATTTGGGATATTATCATAAATTTTTAAAACAAATATTAACAACATGGCTTAGCTGTTCTTCCTTCCATTTCTTTGTAAGTAATATAAAATTAAACACTACTTTAAAAGAGCTTGATTCTTTTTTTTTTTTTCCCCTGTCACTTCACTGATTGCCCTCAAAACTTTGAACTCTGCTTATCTATTAATTATCCTGCAGTGACAGACTCCCATTATCTCTCCTTACTCTTTTGGTCCATCTATTTTATTTTTTTTTTCAAAAAATGGCACCTGCTGAACAACCCTTCCTCAAATTGGAACTCCACCACTCTTCTGGAGGTGACACCATCCTCCTTGTCCTGGAAAAAGGGAATGATGGGTAAAGGGCCAGGGTACCCAAGGCTGGTGAGAAATGAGCTGGGTCACCAAGGGTGAATTGTAAAAAAGCACCTAAAGGGAACTGGGGTTCCATTCTTCTCTCACTTAACACCGGTATTATTTCAGAATGAGCCTGCTGAAATTAGGAGAGTTAACACCAATGTAATTGGGAGCAGAATCTGGCCCCGTGCTCTTGGCATGACTACTTTTTTGGCAGGTTTGGCCACTAATGTTCTCAATGGGTTTTGAGCTTACATTTAATGGCATTACATTTATTTTAATATTTTTTAAATAGCTAGTGTAAATTGATTCCACTAAAAAAAAAAAAAAATCCCTTTACCTACCAGCGTTCATTTGTATTTCAAATGGCCCATTACATTTTCACTAACAATCATTAGAGCTGTGTGAGCTTATTGAAGCTTGGTTTTGGACTGAAACTGTAAAAACTGCCAGCTCTGGATTTTTTTTTGCCATGCTGAAAGCAGCCCTAGAAAAGGGCTCTTTATTTTTTATTATGTTACATGACTATGTAACCTGAAATATCGTTGAGCCACAGTGGGGAAATGCTGCATTTTTTTTTTTTTAGGTCCTCCAGTTGAAAACATGGGTATAGCTTGGATCAACTCTAAAAAGCTAATCAGTATATTAGTACTAAATCTTTCATATTTAGCCAATCACTGTAATTTCAATTCCTAGTCAAAGAATCCTGACAAGTTACTTCGGAACTTTGAGAAGCTGTAAGCACAGAAAGCAATTGGAGCATTAAAACAAAAAAAAAAACCCAACAAACTCCAACAAAAAAAAACCCTCAAAGTTGAAAGGATTTCTGCTCATGCCTGGTGATAATCCTAAATGCAAGATGTGGGACGTAACCATCACAGAAGAACACCTGACCCAGATGTCTGCATCAGATGTTTCTGCAGAAAAGTGGAAAAAAATGAGTGGGAACTTCACAAGTTCTGGAGGCAAGAGTGGAAAGGAGGTGGAGGAGAAGGTGCTGGACCCACAGCCATTCCACCATAGCTTATCCTGGATGTCATCTGGTGCCTCTCTCCAGGCTTGAGATGATGTATTGGTCCTTCAGTCCTCAGGCACCCCTGGCTCTGCTAGGAGGTTCTTGCATAGTGCTAAACTCACCTCTTATAATTGTTACTATTAATTCAGATTAATAAAACAAGAGCAATAATATGGATATTTAACCTTCTACCATGCTCAGAAGCTATGAGGCTTTCTCAGTCACAATAACACAGTGATTGAGTAAAGCAACACATGGAAGTAGGTACAGCAGTCTGGATTGACCAGTAACCTGGAGACATTGGGAACAGTGGCTTGAGAAGGCCAAATATGCAGTCATATACCAGGACACAGATATATAAGGCTGAAGGGTTTAGTCCAAGTGCAACTTGGTGGTCTCTGAAAAAGCCTGCTAGCAGAAATGTAGTGAAGATACAAAGGAAGTTTGGTTGACTTAATTCCTCCAGCTCCCACCAGTGCCCCGCTCGAGTCTCTCTTCCTTGCTGTCTGCTTCGTGCCTTCGTTATGTACGTTTATGGGGTCTCTAGCTTTCTGCTCTGCTTGCCTGCCTTCCCTTCATCCCCTGCAATGCAGGACAAAGAGAAAACAGCAATATGACTGTGCTTTTTATGTTTGGTTTTTCTCTTTTTTCCTTCCCCGAGAATAATCTCAACTTTATTTGTATTGAACTGTTCCATCTACCTATTTCTGAGCCAGTCGAAACCACGTCAAGCTGTAGCACTCTTGCTCATGTTTTCTCCTTGCAGCCTCCTCCCATGCTGTGCCATTGGCAGGTCCCATCCTTTTGCATGACTTCTTCCAGGTCATTGATACTTAGAGTGAATAGTGCTGTCCTGACATTGATCTTCTTGTGCTCCAGTAGTCACTGAGAACAAACAATATCAGGTTATAGCATTGATTCCATGGATTTCAATTTTTCCCCAATCATGTTCTTGTTAAGCACCTTGTAAAATACATCGTGTCACATGCTCATCTCTTCAGTTCCGTGGCGAAATGAATCCACTGCAGACAGCTGCCTTCATACTGGGAAAATTCATCCTCCCCAGTACCAAAGAATTAGCAGCATTTAATTCAGAGTTGCCATGCTCTGGGTAAACTTAAGGGTAGCCTGTAGCATCCAGTACAGTATATGAAATTATCATAATCTGGGAGCAACTGGACAAGCTGGCTACTGAAAAAAATGAGTACCACGATCTAATAAAACCCTAATAAAACATTCAAAGTCACCCTGGTGCTCTCAGGGGAGCATTATGCAATCGCTGCCACCACGGCAAGAACCTGTCTCCTTCCAGTTGATCTGCCGTGAAGGCGAGGTGCAGGCAGAGCCGGGCAAGCCTAAATGGTTTTTCGTGTCCTCACCCACGAGCACTGGTTTTTGGATGAACTCCGGGCTCTTTTTGTAGGCACAGAAGTCAGTAAGAATACATTTCAAAGTAGCTGTACTGTGGCTTGATGAGAGAGGAGATAATGTGGGCACGAGGTTGAGGATGTATAAATACATACGTAGTTTCATTAAGTGCTCTTCCTAATTATTTTATATATTAATGCAATGCTGTCAACTCCTTGCCAGTTAATCTTTCCTGTGGAGCACTGAGCTAAAAAGACATCAAAGCAAATTTTGCTGCTCCCTTTAGTTGTGCAGCTTAGGATGGTCCGTTTCCACAAGACTGTAGGACCCCTGCATGCAGCATAATAAAACATAAATGACAACCAAATGTCCACCTTCTCGATACCAGCGATGCTTGTAAAGAAAGTGCTTCAAAAAATGGTGCACTTCAAAATGTAGGGATTACACCAGGTAGGAGGCTCATGTCTGTTTATCTGAAAAGTTCCTTGGCCTGGTTTTAGCGCCACTTAACAGAGAAGCAAGACCCAGCGGTTACAAAAGTGGTGACAGGTTTGTTGTTTGGTTTTTTTTCTTCTAAAAATCAAACTTATCATTCCTAACAGTATGGTGTTCTTACTGGAAGATTTCACTGTTCTCAGCTATGAGATGGCTTTCAGCATTTCTGACTCCTCTGAACAGGTTTGGTCACCACCAAAAGATGTGTTGCCTTGAGCCCATCCACCCAGACCAGGTGGACAGAGTTTGTGTGGACACCCAGATCTCCCAGCATAGTCAATGCCAAGGAGCTGGGTGTAACAATTCTCGTCTCCCTTAAACTTATGTAAATTTAGAGTTCCTATATTTAAGTCAACAAATCTGTTCTGTTTAGAGACAAGATACGGGTATCCGACTCTTCCTTCATCCATACGATATCCTATCAAAAGCTGGGTGACACTGTGAAACCAAGACTGATCGTGGGGGAAAAAATGCATAAGCTTGCAGAGAGAAATACCGTTGTTATTCTTTCTCAACCTTGATAATACCAAGCAAAATATTTAAAAAAACATTTCAGTGACGTGATGGATGTAAGCTGTTTGAAAGTTTTATTGAGCTTTACTTTAGTGCAAATCTTAAAAATACTATAGAAATTATATCAAGATTTTCAGTAAGGTTCCATGCAGTATTATGAGTAAATGTAAAATTGATTTCATATTGGAAATAGATGCTAGGTAGATTTTGCATATGAAGAGCAATGAAATTACATTTATTGCTGGGTTGTTTTTTTTTATGTAGAAAAAAAAAAAAGCTCTTCAGCTCAGGTAATAATTGTACAGTCTATTATAATGATCCCAGGAGGTGCTTAACAGTACTGCAATTCTAAGTTTTTACACTTTTATTTTTCATTTGAAGAAAAACTTGTCACTATAAAAGTGATGCATTAACAGAACATCACTTCCTTCTTTTTTTATTATGCATATTTAGATTATTTCCCTGAAATTGCTTATCAAATCCCATAGGCGTTTAAAGATAACTAAACAGTTATCCATTTGTGTTAACTCTGGGATATTGTGCAAGAATTTGTGGTGGGACAATGAGAAGATAAAGCGGTCTCTGAGATTAATATCTTCCGTTTTTTGCATCGAAGGACTGGGTTTTTAAAACTCTGCAAGGAACAAGTGATCAGAAATTCCCGTTAGTGTTCCTATGCATAGTTGCAGGTGTTTAAGTAGTTTAAAAAATCTGAGTCTGAGGTTTTGAAGTACTGTTCTCTGTCGGTAGATAGACTCACCATAACTATATCACTTGTTTTAGGACAAAGACGTGATTTCACCCATTACTTTGATTCTTCTTCCTTAGAATCATTGCATCATAGGATCATTTAGGTTGGAAAAGACCTTTAAAGTCATTGAGTTCAACCATTAACCCAGAACTGCCAGGTCCACTGCTAAACCACGTCCATGAGCACCACATCTGCATGACTTTCAAAAACCTCCAAGGATGGTGACTTCCCCACTTCCCTGAGAAGCCTGTACCAGTGCTTGGTAATGTCAACTCATTACAATCTTCACACACAAGTTAATTGAAGATACTGTTATTTAGGCTACTGCTATTTTGTTCTTCTCTGATTAAATCATTGGGCTTTTCCATTTTTTGGTCATGCATTTTTTTCTGGGTGGATTCCTCTTCCTATCATCACTCGGTTCGTGATACCATGCTCAGAGAGACACAGCAGTGGGCAGCATCCTGTACTGGTCCTTCAAGCAAACCTGAGCAACCCATAGCCCTGCTATTGATCAAGGGCATGGAAAACCATTGATAAATGAACTCAGGCTGGGATGATACAGTGAGAATTAGGCTGTAAGATGGTGTTGCTCAAGCTGATCTTGCTGTTGACTCTGGCTCCTTCTCTTGGGCTGTTCCCAGTGGACGGCGTGTGGCGAAGTGGCCGTGAACCCTAGGATGAAGATGGGCGGTGAAGCGCCGGCTCACGCCTGTCACAGCATGTTGAGCAATGATCAAGGCTGTCAGCTCAGCTGAGCTTCCAGGACGAGCGAGCAGGACGCGTCGACAAGCGGGCATTAAAGATTTAGAGGGACACACGCTGCCGTTCATCTGCCACCGCCGCCGTGGCACCAACTTCGAACACACTTTGCCCCAAGACTCTCTCTCGGCGCTGGACTGTGTCGGCGAGCGGTGCCAGCTGAACTCATGCAGTAAAGAAGGGCGATTATACATCCTGTATGTAATCACAGAACATATGTTAGAATGGCACATGAAATCTGGGCACGCTGTACCCATGTAGTAAAGACCAGGAAAATTACGAACAAGCTACAGAAGGAAAACAACTTGCCAAAATTTCCCAAACCAAGCAGGAGGTTCCAGCGAGCTGGAACTCCACACGGTATATTCTTGAGGGGGTTTTGGAACAGAAACCTGGATATGTCTATAGCATGTTGGCAATGCTCATGATATAAAGAGCAGATGTCCTCACCTCCACCCACACGATTGCGGCTGCCAGTTTTTCTAATATCTTCTGCCTGATGAACTGTCCAGTCGCAAGAATTTAGGCAGAAAAATATAAATGGTATTTCTGAATTAGGGACGTTTTACTAGATGCTAACCTCCCAGAACTGTGCAATACGGCAGCACTGGTCAAGGGAAGAAGATAAAGCAAACCAAGGAAACCATGATATGTCTTGGGGGGGAAGTTTAGGTAGTTAGACTTCAGATAAATGGATAAATCAGATAAATAGATAAATGGATTTCCTTTTTTAAAAAGGAGTTTCCTGAAAGCTTGTAGTTGTTAAAATTGGTTGAGGAGTTCAAAGAGTAAGAGGAGGTAAGAGAAAAAGCAGCTTAAAATGTGCAAAAGGAATTACAGTACAAGTTGTTTTCTAGATGGAAGTGGGAAGGCAACTGCCAATAGGCAGAAAAGACGAGAAAGTTGAATAAATATTCTTGTTTTGTAATGCAGCCAGAAGTTAATCTTAGCGCTCTTATCGCATGATAGTGGTCAAACTTTCCATGTCGATAACGATTCAGTGCAATGGGAAACAAAAGAGCTGCTAACATTAGTGCCAGGTGAAATGCTGCCCTGGAAAACTAATTATTCAATTAAAGAAGCACTGGTGGGGGAAGCCCCATGACTACTGGTCAGTGTGGTTAGCTGTGGCTCCATGACTTGGTTAATCAGCATATGGTTGTGAAGCCAGTCATATAACAAAACCCAAATTATCAACCAGACTGAGGACTTAACCATCCTTTGACAGGTTTTTTTTTTGACACAGTTCAATTTATCGTGTGCTGGAAGGAGACATAAAATTATGAATGGATGGGGTACAGGTGATACCCAGGGAGGAGGACAGGGCATTGGAGATGATGACGGGAGGAGACTGTAACCATCGAGGTGGAAGAGGAGCTACCCCTGGGCTCCCAGTGCGATGCCACAGCTGGAAGGGGGAGCACTGGGGACGTTCATATGGACCCTCGTTATTTTACTTCATTACAGGGCACTCCTGGCTGTTTAATGATGGCACGGGGTACTGACCACAAATTCTGTGGTTCAGTGGAAGAGGCATCTGAGGGAAAAACAGGGTAATGATTAATGAACATATAGCTTACAGGAAAGGTTTTCATGGTTTGGTTTATTCAGCTTATCAAAGGGAAGGTTAAGGATGATTTGACCGTGGCCTGTACACACCCACATGATGAAGTGAACTTTAATAACGGGTGTTTTCAACTTTCAAAGATATAACGAGGTCAGCGGCTGGAAATAAATTCAGAAGAGTAATTAAGGAACATATTTTTTAATGTTGAGAGAACTGACACAAGAGCATACTGGAAAGCGTGGCAAGTTCTCTAATTTTAATTATTTTAAAGAGGTGTTGTTTTCATCAAAAACATATTTTTCCAATTCAGGCTGCTTGGGAAAACTCGGTGCTGAGGCCAAACTGTCTGATCCCAGTCAGTCCTTCTGGCTTTGCAATTTATAAATCTGGTAGTGTGAAAAAGGACACGCTGCCAGTAAACCAGTGTTCACAGCTCATACTAAAGAAACCCCACGGTAACAGCTATTATTTGCAACTAAAGCATATTTACAAATATGAAAAAAGCCTGCACCCTCTCAGACGTGCTGGCAGGAAGCTTGGTGTTAGCGTTGCTCCAGGGATCTTCCCTGCAGATGCCAGGGCTGGAAGCTTGGGCAGCCAAAAAGTATTCTGGCATGTGGGGGCCACACTCCTGTCCTTCCCCTTTGCAAAACTCCCAACATCATCAGGAAAAAAAAAGAAATATTTGCTAGGGATTGCTTAAAATGCCTTTCAGTGCATCAAGCAGCTGGGAAACTGGACAGGCAGGTGAGTTTCACGCTGCTGATGGTACGGGAGGTTGTTGGGAGAGGAGGGTGAGCTCATGCCCACGTTGCGTGCAGTTCAGCTGGGGACATCCCCGATGGGAGGTTGCCCTGGCTGGGGAGACAAATTTCCCCCAGGATGGGTGGAGGAAGCAGCCAAATTTGTGAGAGGAGGGACGTGACTGAAATATCGTCACCTTGTCCCAGATGAGGACGAGAGATGAAGATGAGGTCATCTCTTGCCTTCTGAGTGAGCTTCTCCACGGGCTACTCTGGAGCATCCCGAAGCGCAGCCCTGCCTGCCCCCTTTTCAGTGCATGACATTCACCTGGTAATTTCCCTTCACTATATTGGTTTAGCTTAATTAAACTTCAGTTATCGCTTTCCTTCCAATTAAAGATGTATTTTTACTACTGGAATAAATAAAGCGATGGGGGCACCGGGAGCAAAGGGAAACAGCAACAGGG
This sequence comes from Trogon surrucura, assembly GCA_020746105.1. Lineage (NCBI taxonomy): Eukaryota > Metazoa > Chordata > Aves > Trogoniformes > Trogonidae > Trogon > Trogon surrucura. The sequence goes on along the minus strand of CM036621.1, from coordinate 2,114,496 downwards.
AAGTTCCTTCCCAATTAAATTCCTTTGGTTAAATTTTGTGTTCTGTAAAACAAATCAAGCTGGGGCGGCGGTTCTGGTTTGCAGCTACTGGATTTCCAATAAACCAGATATTATATTGCACGGAAGTTGTGAGCAAAAAAAGTCGTTATGAAAAAGAAAAGCTCCTGTTAAATCGAACAACTAAGATTATGTGAGAATGAGATTTCTAAAAGCACAGTTAGACAGGAAAGAATTCTGCAAATTCTACATTAAGTTTATCAAGGCACTTTAGTTCTCTCACAGCGTATAACCTATGTAAATGGTACCAATAAAAATATTCCAATTTCCATCTATATTTTGATTACCTTACAGTGAGTACAGAATATAATAAACTCCCAGTTCTATAATGAATTCAAATAAACAAACAACTACCCTAATCCCCAAGCAGGCCTTCCCTAAACGAAATTGAGAATAATTTGGGGATATAAACTCTCTTTGTGTTATCTGGAAATGCATGTTACATTAGCGTCGTTTGGTTTTGCTGGTATTATATGTATGATATTGGTTCCTGGTGAATAGCTTAAGACAACAGTCGACTGGTAAGTAAAGGGAGAGCCAGGTTTTTCCCCCCGTAAAGGAAGCAATTTGCATTTTTATCCCATTAATTTCTTCCCTTAAAATAGGTAAAAGAAAAAAAAAAGAAAGAAATAGTTTCCTAGTCGAAATGTTTTTTTTTGCCCTGTGGAGTTCTGGTAATAAAGAGCAAAAAATGCGCGAGATAATTGTTAACACTTTGCAGAAGTGCCCCCGGAGCACTTCTTGCCTGGGCACAAGGAGCAGGAGTCGGTGATGCTGAGCTGGAGATACCTTCTCCTTCACATTCAGCTCTGTCCTGAGCAGCCTTTATGGATTACCCAGTGTTTAAGAGGACAAATCGCAGCCTAGGAGGGTCTATTTACCTTGCATTAGGCGCCGGAAGCCTGTAGGGGGAGATTTCTTATTACTCTTTAAAGTAAGTGAAGCAGGAGAAGGATTGTAATGCTTATGGGTATTATTTCTTGCTGGAGGTTTCCCTTCTTTAAAGGCTCCAGCCTCTAAATTAGATGAAAAGACCAGATGTTACCGCAATATTAAATCTAAATAGATTTTATTATATATCTAGTACTTAATATAAAGATATAATATTAAGTTCTCATCTAAATTAGTAGATATAATTGTTTAGGAGCGAGGCACTTGTGACGATTTCCAGCCTTTAAACCTATATAAGTTGCAGGGACGGAGACCTGAGACTCCCTTCTGGCCTGAAGTGGCAGCCAGTTCTTGGGCATTGGAATCGCGGTCCTTGAATGGGATGTTCTGGTGTAATCCATTCTCTCAGAGAGGGGAAGAAGGGAGAAGAGGGGCAGGATTTCGCTGTCCCCAGCCCCGAGGACACGTCGTTTGTCTGCACGAACCAGAGTCTGGGCTGGTGCTGTGCAAAACCCTGCTTTTATCTGTGTGACTTCAAGAAATACTTCGTATTCCCCAAAGCATTTATTTTTGCAGATTAACCTGACAAAAGAGGTGATTTTGTAGTAAGTTAGAGTCAATTTTGTTACAAAGTGGTGCCTTGGAAACCCGAGAAGAAAACCACTCTAGATCAGGGCATTTTTTATATATGAAGTGTAGGGATTTTATCTATTGTACCAATAATCTACGTTTTTCTACATGTGAACCAAAGCCCTGAATTTGCAGGCACTTGTGTGGAAGAATTGCCATCCTTGGATGTATTTTAAAGCCATCTAGATATGGTGCTCAGGGCCATGGTTTAGATGTGGTAGAGTTAGATAATGGTTGGACTTGATGATCTTGGATGTCTTTTCCAACCATTAAGATTCTATGATTCTGAGTTTAACTTTACATCTATGATTAATCCCTGGCACTAGAAACCCTGTTGTTGGCAGAAATCAGGAGCTAAAAACCCCAAACAACCCTTCTGCACATTCATCTCTTGCATAGTCCCTGTCTCGAGTATTAGTGTACTGAGGGGGAGAGGCTGGAAATTAAACAAAAATAAACCAGCACCTCTAAGAAACTCGAAATTTATTTTTTTTAAGCGGTGAGGAGCAGCTTAGTTACACTGTCTCTACTTTATGGAACAAGAAGCTAAACACTGTAAGTGCAAAGGCAAACAATTGCTTTGCTCATGAGAACTTTCAAAATAACACCTTTCAAAGCAAAAAAAAAAACCTCTGCCTTTTAACCCACTGACACCTGCAGGCATTGCAACGCCATGGGCCAGCCTAAACCTCTGGGTTCAGAAAACCCCAAGTTTTTCCACTCAATGAGTAAAAAATATCCAGAGCCTTTAAAACATGGTCCTACACAATGAAACGATCTGGTGAACAGTTTAAATACTTTTTTATACATGTTTGTGTTATAAAGATGCTGGTCCTCGTGACAGACAAGCAGCGGTTTCATAGTGCCACCCCCACGACACAAGATGCTGGAGGGCACAAATTCCCCCCAGGCAAGTGCTGGGACCCGAGCACTGTGGTTGGTGGCACTGGATGAATTTTTGCAGCTCTGAGAACAGTGCAAGTTTGTGGGCAAAGTTGTTTGTGAGTGTAGGGGCAGGCTGCAAAGTTATCTGGGGTTGAAAAACATCCTCTGGGATGCTGAAGGTAAGTTACAGCACTAAGTTACTCCAGGAGGATGCTCAGAGGGCTGGAGCACCTCTCCTATGAAGAGAGACTGAGAGAGTTGGGGCTGTTCAGTCTGCGGAAAAGAAGGCTCCGAGGAGACCTTATTGTGGCCTCCCAGTGTCTCAAGGGGACTACAAGAAATCTGGGGAGGGGCTTTTTGGGATGTCTGGTAGTGATAGGACTAGAGGAAATGGATTAAAGCTGGAGATGGATCGGTTCAGATTGGACGTGAGGAAGAAGTTCTTCCCCATGAGGGTGGGGAGACCCTGGCACAGGTTGCCCAGAGAGGGGGTGGCAGCCCCATCCCTGGGAGTTTTTAAGGCCAGGCTGGATGGGGCTCTGGGCAGCCAGATCGAGTGGGGGAAGTCCCTGCCCATGGCGGGGGGGTTGGAACTAGATGAGCTTTAAGGTCCCTTCCAACCCTGACAATTCTATGATTCTATGATACAGAAGTCTTTGGGTCAAAGTCCTGGTAAATCAAAAGCTGTGTGAGTACAGCAGAAGGCACAGTCCCCCGCTGCCAACTTCTCATCATAGAGCTGGAACATTTTGTGGTAGGAGTGATCCACCATAGAGCTAGAAGGCTTTGTGGTAGGACCAGTGCCCCGTACAGCTGGAAGATGCGGTAGGACTGATCCGTTGCACAGCTGGAAGATGCTGTGGTAGGACTGACCCGTTGCACAGCTGGAAGATGCTGTGGTAGGACCAAACACGCCGGAGCTGGGTGTTCTCATTAGGAGTAGGGTACACGCAGAGAGGAGCTGGGCAGTTTGCACCTTACTCGGTGGGCGCAGGAAGGTTCCTGCACAGATTCAGTGAACACTCAGAAGATTTCTCAAGGTTCTCATGTGCAGTTAGTTCTTGTGATTAGAAAGAAATCCTGGAGATGTTTTGCCAGAGTGTGAGGGCAGGGAAGTAGGCTCTCATGGAGCCATTAACGTATGGCATCAACAGCAAGTGCATCGACTTCATCCATGCCATCGCAAGCTACCACTGAAAACTCTTTAAGCAGCCTCTGCACAATAGAGTGTGCTGTCAATTAAGGGGCTATTCCTCTGCATGCTGGAATGTCAAATAGCCATTGTCTGAGTTCAATAACTCCCTCTAATTAAGTATTTACTAGATTCCACAATTAAGCCACTATTAAACATTTAAAAAACCTTTATTTATTATGTATTAATCAATAGTCCTTTCAGCCTGTTGGATAAGTAAATGAAGATTTTACAGGTACTTTTGTTTTAATGCTGCTGAAAATCAGGAATTTCACTCAAAGAAATACAGGTAATATTAAAAGTCCTGTAAATCCAAGTCAGAAATGCAGGCTGAGAAGTAATACATCAGCACCCAATGTCAATGGCCATATGCCAGCTTATGCTTTTCTCCATCCTCCCTTTCCCGTGGTGAGAGAAATGAGGGGCAGCTCTCACTCCTGACACCCAGAATGAATCACAGAATCACAGAATGCTAGGGATTGGAAGGGACCTCGATGAAGTTGGGATTCCACTCCTCGCGTCGGTTCCCACCCTCTATCCCAATTTCTCCTTCAGCCCAGCACAGATCCGGGTGAATAATAATTTCATCTACATGAACATCACTTTGTTTGCCATTAATTTGATAAAGATTTCCCCACCATCGCAATATGTGAGTATGTTTACATAAGGAAACAGCGGCGAATCCAGCAGCCTAATCGGAATCCACAAAGGAACTCTGAAGTGCTTACAATCCTCTGCTCCCTTTTGGATTTCTCCCAATACCTTCACTTAATGATCGCAACTCGAAAATGCTCGCATTGAACCAAATGTCTTAGACTAATTATGTGTTAGTATCTGATAACATTTTGCCACAAAAATGTTTGTTTGAATGTATCTTATCAAAGTAATGTTTGTGCCCAGGATTAGCCACTGCTTGGCTAAAGATTTATGTAATCAGCTTATTTTAAGATTAATTCATGAAAAAAAATACAAATACCTATTACCACTTAATTTGTATAATAGATATTTACTATATTTTAACAGTGCAATTAAAAATTAATATGGACTGTAAAACCATAAGGTCATGTAAACACTCCACTATTTATTTGGTAGTTCACTTATCTTTTATCCCAAGATGTGATTATGCAGCCCAGACCTTTCGGGTTTTGCAGAATAGAGAAAGGTCACAAGTGAAACGAGATGAATATTCTCAACTCACTCCCGAGCAGACATGTACACAGCAAGGCACTGTCTCTGCTCATTCATCACTCCCTGGCTTGAGAGGTGGCAGAGGTTTCCGAGCATGGAAGTGGATTGATGAAGCCCAAGAGGTGAGTTGTCCCTCGGGTGGGAAGCGAAAGCTACTGAAAGAGCAGTCGGATAAAACCGTCTCTTGCCCCAGTCCTTTCTTTAGTCCAGGCTCTACTTTGTGAGCAGACAGGGCTTTTCATCTGCTTGATCGTCAGGGTTTGGTCTTGACTATGAGGTTAAAATGTCAGCGGCTTCAAAGTCTGCTGTATTAGTTTTCTTTATGCACATTTGAGCTCGAAAAGTTTCTGTTCAGGTTATATCCTTAATTAGCTCTTCTTTTTCTTACCTTTTTTTTTTCTTTTTTTACTCTGTCCACCCTTGCTCAGGCTTGCAGGGTGCCTCAGAAGCCTGATGTGTTCTTGTGGGTGTTGGAAAACATATCTTGCCCTAACCTGCCTTCCCAGTGTCCCTTTTTGATGGTTTACGACTGCGATGCGACCTCCCTGGGGCGACACCGTGGAACGGGCAGGAAGATGGGAAGGGCTAGAAATTGTCTCTTCACATTGGTCTGGTTCCAGCTCCCACTAAAGTGGATGGAAAAGCTATTACTGGGACCCTATCAGCACCCAGGGTTTGATACTCATCTAAAGAGCTGTACCCTTCTGGTCTGCAAAATTAAACCCAAAATCTCCTAGGACTAAACATGTTAGACAGATTTTTGGTTGCTTTAGCATGCCTGTGGACTAAAAATAACAAAAGACTAATTTTTCTTTCAATATTTCAGCACCCCAGTTTCAGTCTGAGGTTAAATCTAGAAGGGCACAGCCCTGAGAAGTTAAACACAATTTGTAAATGAGTTTTTGGGTTTTGCTGATCTTCAAACAAATTTGTCTTTCAAGATTAATTTTAATCCAAACAAAAATATTTCCTCTGTGGAAGGCTTCTAAATATCAAACTCAAGCTGATTTGAAACTGCAGTTACTCACCTGAATTTCTGAACTAAGGAATTTAAATCCAGGAGAACAACCTAAGGAATTCTCTCCTGCTGGCTTTATTAGCATTTCAGAAGGAGGTCCTATGTCCTCTATAGGCAGAGTCCGTATCATCATTTAATAATTCAGGCTTGGCTAGCAAAGCATGGATGTGTCACAGCTAAAAGTCCAGAAAAAGACACATCCATATGTCCAAGGTATATCTCGAAGGAAGGATTCCCAGAGTGTTTTATTTCAGGGACACACAGGTCAGCACTGAAGAGCTGCCCTCTACCACTACAGTCCTGATAGTTGAATGTGTCACTAATAACATAACCAATGGTACTACCCGACAGGAAGAATTTTCAAGCTCTTGCTCATCAATTGCCCTGTCAATTCTCAGGCAATTATCAATTGCTTATCAACTCTTGACGTATCAAGCCAATTAAACACACTTGAAGTGCCGATGGCACTTTCCCAGCAGCTGGGTAACAAGCAAATTGTTATTCCCTAGCAATTCCCATGTTTTTTAAATACTTATTTCCAAATAACCACGTATAGGTTAGGTTAGTTCGAAAGTCTTCTACCTTTTCTGCTCAGCTGAGAAGCAATATTGCTGCTCTTTATCTCTACTGGCATCCCTGTAAGGTCTGAGTTGGTTGGTGGTAAAACCCTCGTGTTCTAGCAGACCCAACAAAAATAAAACCCCACAAAATCTACCCACACAACATCAAACAAAATCAGTTCCTCAACACCGAGTGTGGTAAAAAATAATCATAGTCATTCTGGAAAGCTCTGACAGACAATCTGGCAACTTTGAACTGCCTATATAAATCATTAGATTGCAAAACATTTCTGAGGGAAAAACAAATTAAAAGGTCAAGTCTTTAACACACAAACATGCAAAAACCTCCACAATATTAATTATTTTCAGTGTAATGTAATACTAACCATTGCATATAGTTCTGTCACAGAAGAGGAAGAATTTAATTGTGTCAGTGTGATTGTCCTGGGAATTGGGGAGGCTGCCGTAGGTAGGGAGCTTGATTCCAGCCCACGAACGCATTAGCAGCCGGTATTGAAATGGCATTTCCATTCCTCGCGCCTGTGCCACTGAAAAGCAGAGGCGTCTACCCTCCTCAAGGTCCTAAACAAAGAGTTATTATCTTTTGATCAAGAATAACAGCAAAAAAAAAATTAAAAACAAAAATACTAACTGCCTGGTGTAAGTTAAATAAGAAATGTGGAAATAACAACTGGTGGCAAAACTTTAATATCTCCTACCTAATGACAGCTGGTTGCAGATTAATTCAACATCACGGTTTTCACAGACGAGCTTTAGGACCTCTTTGGATTTGTAGATACAGGAGGCAAAATTTTATGACCCGTTCCATGGTCAGCAGACACTTGTGAGATGTTTCTGTTATTCATTTGGGCTTTATTTTTGTTCTCCTTGTCCTGCAGTGAAGAAAAGTGGTCCCGAAGTGTGGTAGCTTTGTGCTCACTTAGGGGTTTTCCTCGGTTTAGGTTTTTTGTTTAGTTGAACTCTAGATAGCAAGCGTGAAATATTGGTTTGTCACCGATATTTTCCTTTAGATTTGTATTCTTATAAAACAAAATTATGAAAACCATGTAGCGGTTTCAGGTTAATTTGTAGTTATATTTGCTGGTTTATTTCATTGCATTATTAACACATTTAGTACCGTATGTGCCATTAATATTCCAAAAAGTAATTAGCATATTTAATCAAAAACAATTAGGAGCAAACATTGCTTCCCTTTTTAAGTTGTAAAATATTTATGGCTGGAATAAACAAATGAAAGAAAACCGAAAAGCACTTTGAGGTGTTGATTTCACACACAGAAAACAAAACAAAAAACCCACCCAAAAGCAAAAAGGAGAAGATGCCTTCCAGCATCCAGCTTGTCTCTGATGGGTTTCTGGCTTTTCTTCCTCTTGAGGATGTCAATCATCACGTTACTGTTTTAAAACAATCAAATTTTGTTCCAGTTTCCTCATATTATAGTAAAAGAAGATAGAAGAATTAGGTAAAATGGTGTAAATACTGTGCAGGAGCTAGCTGTGAGACATGACCATGATGGACATTGGTTTGAGGGTCTTGATACCAGGGACAAGCCTGGGAGATGGAAAAGCTAAAACCATGACTGATCCTGTTGGAGTCATGCTTCAACAAATCCATCGGTTTTTGTGGAATGGAGGGCAGGGAAAATGAGGCAATGCAAAAGAGTTCCCTCTCTTTCTGCTGGGCTTGTAGAGGTCTCCGTGATAGAAGCCACCTAACACTACATTGCAACAGATTTTCGACAGTTGTAAATATTTGACTGGAGTTTCAAAATAACATTAACCAGTTGACTTTCAGACCTCATGGCCATTTCTTCTCGCATTTCCTTTGCCTGTCTGCATCCTTCAATCAGTTCTGCTGATGCATCGATTCATATTAAGGGACATCCCACCTACCAACTTTTCCAGCTACAGCACCTCCCAAGTGGATGATGCGATTTCAATTACCATGGCATTAATCTTCTCTTTTTTTTGGGTTAGTTCTTTTAATTTGTTAGCAGGACAAGCACTTTTCCAAGAGCCTCACACGCAATTTTTGTGCTAAGGCACGTAGAAGTGAACATGGGCTTCATGAGGAGATTGCTGATTGCTCTGCTCCTTTATATCAAGGAACAAGAAACTCAATGCAAATCCCCGATTTTCTGTTTTCAGAGAAATAGGTTGCTTGGGGTGATTTGAAAAGAACCTGAACCCCCACCCTGGCCAGTATGGATAGGAAGAAGTGAGCTGGAAAGTGGCTCTGGCAGAGGTTTGTAAATACTCTTGAGTTTCTCAGCCTAAAACATCTCTCGACTTTGCTGTAAATTAGCACGTTCCTCTTTAAACACAGTCAAAAGAAACAAAATACATATGTAACTCTGCTGCTTCGAACACGTGAGGGGAGGAAAAAAAAAAGCAACAAAAACAAACCCTTATGAAATGCGGAAAACATTTGTTCAGGTCTCCAAGGAAAACGAAGTCAAACCAAACAAGCATATAATATAGATGTACGCCTCATGGGCAAAGTTACCTCTAAGCCCATATGTTTTAACAAATTAAGAGGTAAATAATTTGCTGAAGGTACAGTTCAGCCACGTCAGAACACCTCTGGAAATGAGATATCTCCGTGTTTCAAGTGGTATCTCTTATCAAAAGGTTTATTTATCTACTTTTTTTTAGGGGGGGGGAAAAAAAAAAGCCCACCTTGTTTTGTCTCAAGGAATGCTACTGTAAGTAACTATTAACCCTTCAGGGCCTCCCCAAATGATGTGGTCATTTGAAGTCTAGTCTGCTTTGCTGCTCTTGTATCTGCAAACGGCTGAGAGAGATTGATAAAATTCAGGTTTTCAATAGGCTAAAGCCACCGGGGACTTCCTCGGGAATGAAAAGAGACACAGAAAGGTTACTACATGTATCCTACAGTCTGGTACATAATTCTACCACTGAAACTTTAATTTATGAAAAAAATGCTGGTGTGGTCCCCAAATGGTTAAATTCCACTCGAACTTTTCATTTTAGTTAGTCATGAATATATCTAACATACAGAGGCCATCAGCATCTCGCCACTAGAGACTATAAAGTCTACTTACATAGGGTTCCTGGGATTTTTCATGTTCTTATGGAAAATATCTCTGAAATCCCCGAGCTGAAAATTTTGATCTCATTTGTGGATGTGAGTGATGCTGAGAAAGGGTTGAAGAGTGAAGAGAACACTTTTCTCGCATAATTTCATTTGTCAGGAGAATCTTGCCGCTGACATTGGAAGAGTGATTTAATTGATTTTAATCATACACCTGAGATTGGGAAATTGAGCCCTCTGTCCTGAAAAATAATTCTGGGCTTCCATGAGAATGTCTAATTTGCAGTTAATAGGGTTTTTTTTTTTTTTTCCTTGTTTTCTTTTTTTTTTTGTTTTTCTTTCTTGAAGTTTAGTTATGAAGTTTAGAAAACACAGATCAAAGGCTCACACGTAGAACTGCTTATTGCAGCCGGGGACATCGGCAAATCGGGGCCATTTTGGTCTTTCAGAGATATTAAAATGCCCATCTGCCTGGCGTGTCACGAGGTGCCGCCCACATTTTGGACAGGCAGGAAAACAAAAGCTCTGCCTAAGGAGCACATTATGCCTTCAGAGAAGGGCTACTTTTTTTTTTTATATGCTGAATACAGCCTGGAAGAGCAGAAGAGCTGTGATACCTCGCTGCTATTCATGTTCAATCCTTGAATTCAGCTTGCCATTGAGGGCAGTGTTTATAAATTGCTCGTACATGGCAAGGAGAGCCTTGTTGTGTATCTCAGTATGCTGCAATGATTTATTCTAAGCAAATAAGGCTTTTTTTTTTTTTAAACTCTCTGTTCAAAATAAACAGCGTTATTCCATTAGAAATATTAATATCGAACACAGAGAACTTTTTGGATTACAAGAATCAATGTGTTTTACGGTTTTCCTTCGCAGCAAAATCTCCATGCTCTTTATTACCTCTATCAGTTCTTATTCAGAGGGGATTACAGCCAGTGAGAAGTTTCCCTTTCTGCAAACCTTGAACTCTGAGGAAACACTGAAATTGCTCCACGCAGCTCATACTTGCTTGGGACGTAAAACTCAATAATCACAGTATTTTCTTTTCTGCAACAATCCTGAAAATTCACTTGCTGGATTTGTATTCAGAGGATTTTATATTCCAAAATTGCACTAACAATCCTGCTAAATAGTCATTCACTTTTGCAGTGCTCCCTGTTTAAGGAAATCAGACAAAAAAATGGTGTTATTGATTACACGACCATTTCAGGGAGGTGGGAACCTGCAGGAGCGAAAGGTGTAAGAGATTCTCATGCAGGGATGGGTTTAATTTAGTGTGGGTGCTGTTTTGGGGCTGAGCCAAGGCAAACGCCACTCTTCAGTTTGGCACTGAGGGCTCAGAAGTCTCCCAATCTGTTTTCATCAGATGCTGATTTAATGTGATAACTGTAACTTGAAAACTCATTTTTCTGCTGAGGAATCAAAATCGTTGGGGCAAGCTTGTGCTGGGTAATCCGAAGGATTCTGACTTCTGTTTTCTGGTTTTAGTGACGTCTTGTCAAAACTCAAAAACTTTTGAGAGCCTGCCATCTTTCCTTCTTCTTTGGCAGCAAAAACACTAATGAAGGAGACACCATAAGGAGCTGATAAGCATGTGATTAGTGGTATTTCTGCAGCAGCAAAAATATTTATAGTGAAGGCCCTGCACAAACAGAAATATCAGCTCCTGCTGAGGCAGGGACAGTTTACATTTTGGCACAGCTGCCAAAGCACAAGCATAGCTTTTTTTTTTTTTTTTTTTTTGCCCATATTAGTGAGGATTTGGGGTTCCCCCATGAGCTAGGATAACTCGGATGAGTCCTGCTGGTGGTAGCCCAGCACCTCGCCGAAATTTCAGGCTCCTTTGTAGAAGGATTCTTGCCTCTGCAAGTGCTGGGAAACAAGGAATAAGTCTCCGAAGCAGCTGTTTGGTGGAGTGGAAATTTCAATACTGGGGCGAAGAAAAGGAAAATAGAACCCGACATGCATGAACTTTGGCTTCGCATGCTACGACTGAGCAGAGCTCCATTCTAATCAACACAAATGGGAAAGTTTGTACTGGCTGGAAATCTCTGGGTTACGAATTATCAAGAGGAATCCCCCCCCAAGGGGCTGTGCATCCCGGTGACGGTCCAGCACACGGATTTCATCCTACTTGTCCGCGTTGAGTGAAATACAAGGTGTGATCCCACCTCCCTGGGAAATTGGGGCTGCTGAAGAGCTCTGGGGGAGGACAGAGAGGTGAAGACCTGCTGAGCATCTGCCTCGTGAGCTGTTTCAAGCGTGTGCAGCACGTGAAGGTTTGAAGGCAAGGGATATATTCAGCAAGCAAGCCCTGAATTCTTGCGTAATAATTAGTTAATGTTTGTAAAGCAGCCTGAAGGTGACCAGTGCTGTGTAAGTGTGAAGTGTTATTATTATAATATGAAATGGTACGGCTCATTGTACTCCTCTGGCTGTAGCATCCACAACAATCTTGATGGTGCCTGTTAATTTTGCTGACTCTTTTATCATTACCCTCCATTGGTGATTAAGTGTCATTTGTCTTATAATTTTAATGTTATCTTTAACACACATAATAAAGTTTACATAATTATAGCCTATTAATATAATTTGCATGCATGTTACTGGCAAGGCGAAGAAAATGTTTCATCACCCAGCATGTAATTCGGCTTATTTAACCATTTCCTTTTAATTTCCATCAATAGATCAGCGTGCCTTATAGGCGGAGATGGCCTCAACAAATTCTCTTTTCAGGATTCTTATCTGTATTAAGTCTCTAAAGGTCTCGGCAGCAGGACTACGAAGCGCTGAAGGGGGAACATTTTTGAATGTCTGCTGTGGGAAGTTTTAAAAATTCACATTTTCTTCAGACAAGCGTGGGTTCCTCCTAATGAAACCAGGGAACGAGGTGCTCTCATGAAAGCTTTGAAAGTGTGTATGCACCGTACTTCATAGCTGAGCTATAACAAGACTTTAAATGAGTAAACAGTGTTTAGATTGAACATGAAAAGAGTCAGCATGAAAAGACAGGTTCAAAATATTACATGATGCTTTGCAAAAGTGTAAATGTGCCTGCCTTTTTTTTTTCTTTTTTTTTTTCCCCCTCTCGGTAAATGGCAAGCGTTTACAACCCAACTAAAACAGTACCAAGAGAAATCCCGTGTTTGCTCTTTGGAAGATATTCAATAAATTATAGTGAGCTGCAAATGTCACTGGATTGGGAACTGTAAGAGCTTTACCTTTAAGTCTTTAAGTAAAGACTTGCAGCTGGTGCAGTGGCTAGGTAATCCCTAATGATAAGCTGCTTTTAATGTGGGGGTGAGGCAGTTTTCACACAGATATTACTGCATTAACCTCACTCTAGGTACGGTGCAGGTGTGCACAGTGTTGTGCTTTGCAGCCTTCCCTACTTTATTCTTCCAGTGTGTCTGAAGCCTGCTTTAACAGATCCTCTTATACCATGGTGAAAAGATTGCAGTTCAAGCCTATTATCAACAAAAACCTGCCAAAAGGGCTACATTGTCAGACTTTATGATGGTACTAACTATTCTGTTGTTCTCTGGAGACCAAACTTAGACCATTAAATTCACTTCATTTGTGATTTCAGTGACCTGGACTGCAGACATAGGTCTTTTGATGTAAAATGCTAGTACAAGAATCAATGGTACCATCTAGCTCTCCTTAAAGTATATCATAAAAGTGTAATGGTACACTTCTAAACAAAAGGTGACACTACTCTTGTATAATACAATTATATGAGGATGATGTTTTCAGCAGAGTTTATTTGATATTATGATGTGCAAAGACTTTACACATTGAAATAAACTGCGTAGCTGAGTTCACTCCATTATTTTCAATAGACTGACTACGTCGTCTGCACTGGAATATAGATAATTTTCATACAGTGGGGAGCTATTTTCATATCCTCTCCATGAAATAGATGAGATTATAAACAGGCTGGGATTACTCAAAAACCAACACAAGCCATGTCTACAGGCCCATTTAAGACAAAGGCTGCCTCTGAAATGGTCTCCTTTGATAGGGAGGCTCCCAGGACTTGCTCCGTTTATTTGACAGATGACGGCTATTTATAGTAAATGTGTAGCATTTTTGAAAATTAAAATTTTACTAGTGGAATTTAGGGGTTGTTTTCCACTCGAGGGACTAACAATTCTGTCGAAAGGCCTTTTTGATACAGGCACCATCTTCGGCGTTAAATCTATTTGTAAACAAACCCATTGCGATAGCTCATTGTCAAACAGCGAACAGGTTTACAATTAATGAAATTGCTGCAACAAAATAAATGAAGAGTTACTATGGCTGCCGGTGCATTCACTGCTTCTACCATAGAGTCGACACTGGGAGCTTTTTGCAGCAAACCAAGGCTGAAAACAACCCCTATCTTCCAAGCCAAAGGCAATGCAAACTGTGTTATTTGCCTCTGCTGTTGGATTCGCAACCAAACCAAAAAGCTCACAGGCTTCAAATCATAGGAATGTCAAAAAAAGAAACCCCAAACAAACACAGATCGGGGTTTTCTTCCTCCCTTTTGTTTTTTTTTTTTTTTTTGAACCACTTTCAGAGAAGTTGCAGGATGAGGAGCATCTCCCTTATGAGGAAAGGCTGAGGGAGCTGGGGCTCTTTAGTTTGGAGAAGAGGAGACTGAGGGGTGACCTCATTCATGTTTACAAATATATCAAGGGTGAGTGTCACGAGGATGGAGCCAGGCTCTTCTCGATGACAACCAATGATAGGACAAGGGGTAATGGGCTGAAACTGGAACATAAGAGGTTCCGCTTAAACTCGAGAAGAAACTTCTTCTCAGTGAGGGTGACGGAGCCCTGGCACAGGCTGCCCAGGGAGGTTGTGGAGTCTCCTTCTCTGGAGACATTCAAGACCTGCCTGGACACGTTCCTGTGTGGCATAGTCTAGGCGTTCCTGCTCTGGCAGGGGGATTGGACTTGATGATCTTTCGAGGTCCCTTCCAATCCCTAACATTCTATCATTCTATGATAACATTCTATGAGGGAGATGAGGTGTCTGATCATGGCTTTTGCACTCTTTGTAGGACCTGGAAGACTGCAAAGCCCCAGGGGACACGGAGAAGAAGCCCGTGGATGATGTCAAGGGAAAAATATGGGACACAAATTTGGCATCATGCAGAGGTGTTGGAGGTGGGAAGAGCAGAGGGGTGTCCTTAAGACACGGTGGTGACCAAGGACACTTTTGGCGTCACATTGCTCAGGGTGGGGTCTGCTATGGAGACGTGGCTTCATCCCTGCTGTGGTGTGGCTCTGGGCTGGGATCTTGTCCAAAGGTCTGGCACGCATTTCTATTCCTCCAAAACAATCATAACATAAATATATATATTACCCCCCAAAACTCACAATAGGAATGTATAAAAGGCCTTAACTTAAACAACTTTAAAATTCCCCGAGGAACGAAATTAAATTCACTGAGTGCAGTGACAAGGGATGAAGTGGTCGGGAACCGCACAGCACCCGAGCAAAGTGCTCAGATTGGGGCAGCATGCTCCTTCTTCTTCACTGAAAATACTATTAAGCCCTGGCACAGGCTGCCCAGGTGGAGTCACCATCACTGGAGGGATTTAAAAGATGTGTAGAAGTGGTGCTCAGGGACATTGGTTAGTGGTGGGTCTGGCAGTGCTGGGTTAGTGTTTGGGCTCGATGATCTTCAAGGTCTTTTACAACCTAAATGACTGTTTGGTTTTGGCAGACACCAAAGGGTAAACGCCAGACTCAATCTGATTCACAGCATCACAAGAGCTGGGCTTTTACCAAAGTAGGTTGTCTCCTATAATATTGTTACCTAAAGCATGTGAGGATCAAGAAGGGAATTATTTCAAAATAAACGACTTGAAGGGCCACTTGTTGGAGATTTTGTCTGACAGACTGTAAGTGGTGTTCTGTTTGCTCTCCCAAACTCGGTGTTACTGTTCCCCATAATGGTTGTACACACTCCATCCTCAGGGATGAGGAGTTTGCTCCACGGGGTGATTTTCTACCTAAACAAAAAACCGTAAACACTTTGGAGAAGAATAGAGCTACCTAAGGACCAAATGCTGCTTTCCTTAACCATTGAAATTCATCTGTGGTCACTTCACCTGCTCCCTTAGAGGTGATCCTGGCTTCACACTGCTCATAGGATCCTGCCGTTTTCCCAACACGTTGCTTTTTCTCTTTTTGCTCTTATTCTCAAAAGACACTTAAGCCTTGTTGCTGGACTAAAAAGTTTGTCATAACACAAGTTAATTTTTTTTTTCTGCCTTTCTTATTTTAACTTCCAAGACATTCTGCTCCTTTTCCTCGTTGCAGAGCTTTGTTTCTCACCTCAAAAGCAATAAGATGCAGCAGAAGATGAGAGTGTTTGCAGTGCTCTGGTGTTAGTCCAGGAAGCTATTTCCTTATATTTTAGGTTTCTCTCTCTTTTTTTTAAAAAAAAACTTGAGGAATTGTTGTTTTCTGTCCAGATGTTCATCTCTGGAGAGGAGAGGAAAGCAGGACCAAGGGGATGGGTGCCCACCAGCGGTGACTGACCTTTCAGGTGCGTTGTATAACAAAGACAGCAGGGCTGAGATTAAAGCAAGAACAACTTCATACTAATTGTGTAGCTTCATTATACAGGGTCTTGCCTTCTCCTAGGATTATCTTACACTGTGTTCAGAGGAAAAAGGGACTTGGGAAGCAAATAGGTCATTCCACAGGGTACTAGTGCTGCAGCCAAAGTTGAGCAAGAGTAGCCTGTGTCTGCCCATTAGTGCAGGTTGCTTTATGAATGGTTTTAATTAGTTATCTCAGGGAGAGCTGGGAACCCAAAGGGCAGGCTCTTTGCTTCTTCCTCCATTGGGTGTTTGCTGTTTCTTTTTTTAATGTCTACTCTTGATGAACTAAAGTCTTACAAGTAGACAAATGTTCTTAATTAAGCCGAGGCAGAAGCAGATATGCCATGGACCTCAGGACTTTCCTCGAACATGGCATTTGAAGGACATTGGGTTGCAAACATCCAGTGTTTGATGCCGTACACATATACCATTTTAAAAAAAAATTCTAGTTTTATGCACTGAATCTGTGATCCTAATGCCTTCTAGGCTTTCTCCAAAATAATCTGACTGCTTTTTAGGAAAAAAAAAATAAGAACCGTTCCACCATCTCATTTTTTTGGCTGTCACCTAATGGGAGAAAGAGGAAATTTTTCATCACAAAAATTAAGTATTTATAAATAGAAAGTATAAACAAATCTAAAAATCCCAACACTTGAACCTGTGTTTCTTTTCAATTTGTTTTTTCTGTGTAACTAGAACAAAAGAATTACGGGAGCTGGTACCAATTTGGCCAAACCTTACCATATCTTAGAAACAACAAAATATGGGAACTAATGGGTAGGAACTTTTATATATGTATACTGACTGGGGTTTTTGAGTTTTTTTTTTTCCTCTTTTTTTCATATGCCAATTTATTTCACAAAAGACAAAAGCTTTCTCCAGACGTAAAATTTTAATAATTTCAATGAGAAATTTCACCTGTTACGTTAGCAGGTCTGTTTGCCACCTGCTTTGCTAATTGGGGACCAAACAAACCGCCCGGCATCCCTCACAACCTCCAAAGCACAGGCTCGAGCTTCCTTAAATCTGCCCTCAGATGCAAAGGTTTTATTTCCCAAACGTCCTCTGTCCGTCGTGGCTGGAAGAGGGCGGCTGCACACGACTGGTCAGTGATGACTTTGAACCCGCAGCAGCAGTACGTGGCTCGGTGCCCCCCTCCTCCCTCCCTCCCCATCCTCAAAGCATCATCAGCCCCCGAACCCATCCCTTCACCCCTCAGCAGAAGCCCCCGAGCATGGGGTTGGTGAGGACGACGAGCCCCACGCCAGGCTACCTGTTGAGAACTGTTGACATGAGCAGAGCCTGGCAACGCAAAAAGCCTCCCTGAATCACTCTTGGTTTCAATGCCCATGTTCCTTCTTTTGGGAAAGTTTCTGCTTTAGGCAGAGCTTTTCTACAAGCTTTTACACCGCGCGTGTATACATTATACCTCCAAATTGCCTCCAAGCTGACAGTCTTTCGGGTGCATTAACTACTTTACTACCAAAGGGGCGGCCACATTAATATATATTCTTAAACTGCTGAAGCAAAAAAAAAAAAGTCTTGCAGAACGGTCTTTTCTGCAAATCTTTGGCTTAGTGTTCAAACCTGAGAGCGAGCCCATCAGCAACCGCTCGAGTCCGTCAAAATACCTGAGTGCCTTGATTGATAAATACGGCGTGTTTACCCTGTGACGACTGCATGCTATTTTCTGTCACTGCTAATTTATCTGAAAGTCTTAACCTGTGTGATATAAATTCAGGAGCACACTATAATGAGGGCTGTTGAAATAAATCACTCCCTGAAAATAATATTCAAAGAAGTCGGTAAAGTCTTTCGCCGCACGGATTCCGGCGTACGAATAGCTGTGACACCCAGACAGACAGACACATTAACCTCTTAGAAATCCCGAGAATCTAAGCCTTTTAAGCGTTGCCGCATGCGATTCTTCCATAAAAAGAGGCATATAGCATTAAAGCTCTCTATCACAAGTGGCTTTAATATTGAAAGCCTCCACCGCCGACAGACGGAGAAAGGTGGAGTGGAGGGAAGAAGGAGGAGAACAGACACCTACTCTGTATGTATTTGTATTATCAGGCTCAGATTATTATTATTTTTACTGCAGGCTTCCCTTCTGTTTGCGAGCGAAATGGTTTTTTTTTGTCTCGGGCGCTTCCCGGGGCACGCGCCCGCGGACCTCGGCGCTACGCAGGGCTCTATTAAGCCGCCGTTCAATAGTTTGGTGATATTCAGACAATATTGAAACATTCCCAAATGAACTTTGCAGGGAGACATTTTCATTCGCTGCCTCCCTCCTCATGCATATTAACAAATGGTATGCAAGGCCTCATTTAATTCACTGATTTTACATTCGGATCACTTTCTCTTTTACAGCTATTTTTACCGGGCTTCATTAATCTTTGTTGAATACAATGGCATACATCTTTAATGCGGCCGCTGTCAAGTCATATTTCAGTAAGAGCTGCAAACTGAATGACAGCAAGCAATATTAATAAATTTAACATAGACTATATCAATTTTTAACAGAATGAATGTGGAAAGCTAAATGTATTATTTTTCGTTTAAATCATAGGGTTTATCACCGGTTAAGTAGCAGCGATTTCGGGAAACTTGTGACGTGCCGTACAAATAGATTTACATCTCATTAATAAGTAAATTAGGCAAATGCCTTTCAAGTTCAGACAAGTACATAAGTGTAATCTCCATATTAAAGGAGTAGTCTTTGATAAACCACCGAGGAATTGCAGCAGCCAACTATGTGACATGTTGCCAGTGCCTGAACTCTTCCACATTCCCACCTTTAATTACACTGGTTCATTACTAAAGAGATAAGTGTCTCTCCAGTTAAGATTCTATAAATGAGCAGCATGCGGGATCCTCCCAAATCATTTTTGCAGAAACCATGAAAAGGTGGTAACAGTTATGAAAAAACGAATTATCACCTGCTCTCTTTCTTCCTTCCCTGTAATAACATTAAAATATTAAGATGAATTCCTTTTAAATCTCGGGAAGAAATTGTCCATTAAGAGATGCTATTTTGTTTAAGAAAGAAAGAAGCGTTAAAAAGAGAAAAGGAAAAGAAAAAAAAAAAAGAAGAAAACTCTTCTGATTTTTTTTTAATTTCCCTTCATAAATCCCAACAGAGATAATTTGCTGTAAAATTTAAACCCAGTGAGAACTTGTCTGTCTGTGTTAAATAAAAAAGTTACGGTTGGTAGGAGACATGTTTTTGCAGTAGCTTTAGCGATTATAGGAAATTACATGCAAAGCCAGAGTTCTGATCCTAAGTTAATTTATAATTGGAAAAAACTTATTAATTAGCTATGTCATTCTAATTAAGAATTAGAGGAGTGTGCATTAGAAAGTCAGTCAATATCCAGCTGACAGAATTAAAAAAAAAAAAACAAAACCCACACAAGTCTGCGAGCTCCAGAGCTCTGTCCACCATCTCCCCTGTCATCTTTTTAAGGATTTTTCTGATGCCTAACGGAAATTAGCCCATTAAATACAGATATCAAAGGAAATAAATTGAGGGTTTTGTCACGGTGGAAAAAGAAACCCCGAAACTGGGCTGGCAAAGGTGCTTTCCTGGTGCTTTTGTGCCGTTCGGGGTGATCCCACCCCGTGGCTCGTGACCAGAGAGCCCAGTCCTCCTGTAGCCAGGAGAGCATCCTTCAGCCAGCACCTTCCAATGCCCAAGCTGTCCACCTGCCTGCAAAAACCACCAAAAATATCTATGAATACAGACAAAGGGACTAACTCCAAGGCCCTTTCACAGTTGCGTGGGGAAGGAATACAAATTTTGCCCACATGGCGATGTATAAGCAGCGTGCGGGGACGCGTACATTTGCCTACATATATATATATAAATATATATATTTCCCATACTGCCAGCCTCAGTCCTCTCGGTGCATTTCCCCTTTAGGCCCTTTTTCTGAGATGATTATAATTCATTCTTTAAGAAACACCCCATGTGTAAATATTTTTTGTTAATGTTTTTCACTCTCCAGTGTGCTAGAATTTTAAAGAGCGCTTTAATGTGAAATTAGATAGAAAGTTTGGACCTTTTTGTAATTAAAATTAATATGCATGTTACTGATACAGGCTTCATAAGTGTAAAATATGCTTTTATTTAGACAAACGTTCAAAGAGAGGCAAACAGACTCTACCAAATGTGAAACACAGCCCGGATGGAGATTAAACCAGTTCTTCGCATTAAGAATTGGCAAGGCAGGAAATATAAAAGGAGAAGTAAAACTATAAAAGCTAATGTCTCAGATAATTGCACCCTCCAAAAATAAAATAAAAATAAAATAAAATGATTAAAATAATCTGACCTAAGCCTTTCATGTTTGTATGGACCATTTTCCATCTTGCGTTTTTGCTTTCAATTAGGGTAGGGGAAAAAAACAGCCGGAGTGCGCTCAGTGATGGATTTCACTTTACTTATTTGAATACCGAAAGATGACCCACTCCTAATGATATAAAAAATCTTTTGCATTAGCAAATTTCTATTCTGTATTTGTTTTGCTAGCACAACACAATATTCACTTAATATGCTACTAGTATCTTATCAAGTTAATGATCTGTTGTATGCATAGAGTAAGCTTGTTACTCTTTTTAAATTAGATACAAAAGCGCTGCTGTACGAAAATTTGAATACTTGGGATTTTTATGAAATTATAGGACTTGCATGCTTTAACAGTCTATAGACAGCTTTAGCAAAATCTCAATACTTAGCTTTGTTAACGTGACATTACCGATAGAGATTCTGCTTCGTCTGATTTAATGGATCTCCAAAATCACATTGTTGTATAGAGCTCCTTTCCATTTTCGGCTCCTCTGGTTCAAAATTTAAAGACTGCTTTGCAAAATGTACCCGGGGAGTTGGATTTCAAAACGACTCATGCAGGGTACCCCTGCTCTGAACGAGCTAGTTCTCTCAGACTTCCCTGGGTGTCCAAGTAGGTTAATGCCAACTGCCCGCGACACTCACTCCCAAGGCGTGGATTTGCATATTTTCAGGGAAAAAAAAAAAAAAAAAAGTGTTTTTCAGGCAAGCTTGTAAATATGAGTCAGATCCTGCAGTTGTTTTACATCCTTTACATCCTTTAGCAGGCCTATCCCTGATCCTGGCCCTTGCTGCAGTTCTTCTGAGAGCCTCCTACATATGCACGCCACACACCGCCACCTAATTAATGGCAGTCTAGAGCCTGACGACGCAGTATTTCTTATCAGTTTAGAAAGAGCAGACAGATGCAGGAAATACGGTGTCACGCTCCTCAGACGAATTCTCCTCTGTGCAATTTGTTCTCTTCATCCCAGACCAAAAGGAGAGCAGTATATCCAACTTAGGGAAGCGGCCCTGGTGTGCTCGGAGCACACGTCAGCGAGCGGCACCCACCGCTCTGCCTTGCCCAACTCCGCTGTCCCACCTAGAACATCAGCTTCACACATCAACGGGAGCTTCACAGGTGACACCCGAGCCCCAGCAGAGTAGGAAAGAAACATCCCTCTGGCGTCTCGTGCAATTCCCATGGATCTGGTGGTTTTGCCACGGAGCTTGGGTCCACACAGGTCAAAAGCAGCAGGGCTTCACCAGCACGCCTTCTGTGTGCTTCTCCAGACTGTTTGATGAGAAAGTCAGGACCTTCACATCCAAAATCCAGTCCAAATCAATATTGTCTTTGTATAGTCAAGCTTTAGCCACACACTTGCTGTTTGGTTGAAATGTAACCCAGACGCACCTTATTTTCCTCTTCTTTGATGTGACTGTGAACCTTCTGGGAAGGGGCCTCCCTCTTGCCTGACCCCACCACCTCAGGGCAAGACATGAAGCCCGTTTGCTTACTCCAGCTAAGATATTTTGGGGTTGACTTCACGAGGTACTGCAGACACCAAAGGTCGCGGGTTGGATTCCCGTTTGGTCCTCATGTGTTGCCTGATCTAATTGAGAGGCATCCCTGCCCATGACAGGGAGGTTGGATTAAAATGATCTCTAAGGTCCCTTCCAGCCTAGGCCATGCTATGATTCTGTGATTCTATGATTCTATGATTTCTCCTGCTCACCAGGAGTGCTGGCAGCAGGGAAAATGTCCAGAGATGTAAGACTGCCTGAACTCTGGAGGGATGACTTTTGTTGCTCAAGCTGGAGTGTCACACATGACAGATCTGTAGTGTCAGTGGTGTCTTTCAGGTCTCCCCACCCTGTGTTTTCATGTGTGGGTAAAGGGAAATCACTGCCTGGCATCACCCACCAGGGACATGGAGAGGCAGTGCCAGTCTGAGCAGAAGGAAAGGTCTGTGAATGATCGTGTTTGCAATCATCTCAGGGAACAAAGATTCCCCTCATCTCCTTTTTCATCATTTATAGATGCTTTATGCACAGTTTCAAAAGACTGGCTAGGGATTGCTCCATCTTCTCTTCAGCCAGGCTGAAGTTTAGATGTGAAGCTGTTTGAGAAGGAAAAAATAGAGAAAGCACCAAAGTATTTTTTGTGAGTGACTACCCAAGAAGGGGTGTAAGTTTCTGTGTTTGCTGACAAAAGTTTCTTCCTGAAAAGTCACTGTAAGGGACGTACAGAGTACGTTGCAGTTGCCAAATACCCCATGTTACCTCCCGGTGCTGCTGTTCAGGCATGTTTGGTTTGTCCCTGTTGCTGGAAACGGGACTCACCGGCACCAATTAATTACACCCTTTCATTACACAGATGAATTAGACTGGCCTCGATCAATAGTGTTAATGAAATGTCATTTACTCCAAAGCCACCCCTGAAGTGAAGGGCACTGGCGATGCTGGGCTGGGCTCTCACTGTTGGGGCACATCAAGGCACCAGACTCGGTGTGAGCATCCGTGGGTGACGTGGGAGTCGCAGCTCGGGGATGCCACGGCCAGGACGGGCAGAACATCTCTGGACGGGCAGAGCATCCCCCGGCTGCTGCCACCACGACGCTGCGAAAGAGCAAACTTTGGCTGTGCTCCCTTTTTCAAAATGCAACTATGTAAAGGTCACAGAGGAGGAGATGAAACTCGGAGTTGTAATAAGGAAGGAGAAATAAAAAATAATGACAGAAATAAATTGTCATAAGAGGGGATACAGTTATGATTTATTGTGATATTCTACAAATTTGGAGGTGATTAAAAGCCACCTAAAATTCACATTAACAAGTCACATAAAAATGGAATTAAACTAGTGGGCATAATGTGGCAGGGTATAAAGAAAAATCATGACAGAAATAAATTGACAGAAGAATGATACTATTCAAGTTTTACTCTGTCGCGTCACACTGACAGGAGACTAGTATTTTAATTTCAGAGTTGTGGTTGAGTTTTTGGAGTTCATTAAAGGCCCACATTAAGAATCTCATAAAAGTGAGAAGAAATTAGTGACCATAATGTGGCAGAGGAAATAAAGAAACAATAATGACAGAAATAAATTGACAGAAGAATGATACACTTAATGTTTCACTCTGACACCCTCTATTAATAGGCCGCTGCAAGCTGGAGCAAATGTCATTCATATTTTAGCCAAAGTATACCACTAATTAGGCTGGCTTTCTGCACTGGAATTAAATTTGAGATCCCTCACCTTTAGAGTGGGATCATTTGAATTCGAAAGAAAAGAGCTGGTGACAGAAAAAAAAACTTTCTGCTCGGGCTCTTCTAATGAGATAAAATTCCCCCTTCTCCCCATTTCCTAGCTATAATTGCTGATTATGTTGTTACACAGGAGCGGCTCTCCGCTCTCTCCTCCCCATCATTATGATTTAGTCTGGCATATCGGGGTGCTTCAAACACGGACTGAAGTGGTTTGAGTCTAATTTAGCACTCATTTAGGCCGCAGGTACCAACGAAGGTAAACACCGCATTGTTATAATTAATTACCCCTTAGGCCTAGCCAGGCCAGCTCTGTTTCAGCTGACCCTTATAATAATAAGGCTTAGGGGCATATTGTATTTCTTTTGACAGATTAATTAGAAATTCAGCCGTGGAGGTACAAAGCAACTCTGTCATGAATATTTAAATGGACTGACACAAAAAATCATGAAAGGGCTGCTGAACTACATGACAGACAGGGGATATTAGCCAAGTGATTCTAATCAATAATCTCTTGATCTCTTACATATTAATACACTGCCTGCTGTTATTAAGCTCCATAATAAGGAAGGGGAGAGAAAGTTAGTGTAGCTCTGCTGTAGGGCTCGCCGGGCCCCCAGTGTATACACTAACTGACGGAGAAAATGCACAGAGGAGCCGAGCCTCAGCCTCTTCAATCTCATCCAATCTTAAGGAATGGCAGCTCTGAGCATCGCCGGCCGGATAATTATTGGCCCTGACAAGGTGAAGGCGTTTGCAGGCAAATGAGATGGGAAGTAGGATAAGTCCCCAGACCACCCAGCGCAGGGCACGCTCAAAACCAACCGCGCGCCGCCGTTCGGGCTTGTATTTGCTTTAGCAGGGGAAATATGGGAATCACAGCGCTTTTGAGTCGTGTTGAAGGGTCAGTGACAGTCGAACACCGGGAGCTTGCTGTTACTGTTGTTAATGTTAACTTTAACACCAAGTCAACCGGATTTACCCTCAGTCCCTTTGCTCATCTCCTATAACATCAAGGCCACCGAGTGAATTAAGCAGCGTAGTAGAGCTGAATATCATCTAAATTCATTACAGCCGGTTCCTCCTGTAAACGGGGGAGGCAGGGAGACGCGTTGCTCTGGAAATGTGCCGCCGCCACATCACCAAAGCCGGTCTTTGTGCCGCGCGGGCTCGGGGTTGGGTAGAGAGAGTTGCCGCGCGGCGACGCGCCGGCGTCGGATAAAGGGGGTTAGTGTAATGAGAGCTGTAAGTATTCGCAGAGCTGATGTGTTCTGTTATCTCCGAAAAAAACGATCCCTACAACGTGCTCGTGTGGTGCGAGAGAAAGGGCTCAGCTGGAAAGGGAACTGGACCGGCTCCAGTATCTGGCTAAACAACTTAAAAATAAAGATTAAATGACAGGAGCGGGGAGTGATTATTAACATATTTAAATCGTATGCACACAATGTTCAGACGGGATTACAGGGACAATGTCAGCTCCTCAAAAAATGATTCGACAGGCAAAAATATTAGATATACTATTTTTTTTTCATTTTTCTTTTTCTTTTTTTCTTTTTTTTTATTTTGATTAAAAGTGAGTCCCATGGTTGGTTCTCACCAGTGGTCATCCGCAGCCTTACCCATCCTCAGGCTGTGGGTCCAGCAGCCTGGCCGAGGCCAGGAGGGGCCAACTGGGATTTCAGAGCTGGCTTTACCTTCTCACAGAAAACCCCACAAAGGCTGCAGTGAATTTGCTTAATTTCTGTGGGATAGAGGACTGGAGAGCCTATCACTTTCTACAGAACATATTTGGTGCCACCTGACTCCCATGGCCTTAGTGTGTCACTTCTAAGAAGTCCAGAATGGAACTGATAATGATATCACAAAGCTCTTAGCCCCTAATAACGCAGCCCATACTTCCGCCTTTATTTTGTTCTACTTAAGTGTCTCTGAGCTATCTGCAAGAAAAATTAAAATATAAAGTATTGGAGTGAAAAAACAATGGGAGCAGCTTAACTAGTAACCCCAAAGCATCTAAGACCCCAGTGCCATGACAAGAAGATTTTGGCCAACTGTGAATCCACTCCTGAGCAGGTGGGAACACTCCTGGAATTGGGGGTAGCCCCAGAAGGATGCTCTGGATCTCCCCCTCTCCTGCTTCTCCCGTGGGAGTTGGAAAAAGGGACTGAAAATATCTGCATGAGGACAGGGTTCAGGTTCAGGGTAGAAGGGAATCGTGCCCAGCTGCCTAGCAGGCTGTGACAAGATGTTGTTTCGTGTTGTGACTGCACATTGAACGGTTTCCTAAACTCTGTCGCAAAAAAAAAAATCATGTGCTTTTGGGCACGGTGCCATCACATTGTGCGTAAAGGAAGCCCTGTCCCATTTACAGGCCTCATCTGTTGAAGGCTTCGCTGCTTTGGGTGAACTCAGTAAATGCTTTGGGTTTTGCAGGAGCACTAAGTTAAAAATCCGTGAATCTCGAAAGCGAATTTACGCTTAAAAAAAAAAAATCCCTACCCTGGATTTATCAACACTTATATTTGCAGGTCACACTTTACTTGCACTTATAAGTTTAAGCCTAACCCTTCTCATTACTTCAATGCTGCTTTTAAACCTCTAATGCATATTTAAGTGGTAGTATTAAAAAACTGTGTGTCAACTGCCATTGATGTGCGATGTAGGGCGCTGACCCTTTGAACATATTATCATGTTGTTGGACCCATTAAACGTAGCCATTTCTGTTGCTCTTAATTGGGTTGTGCAGCAGTTGCAAGTGGCTACAGTTTATGCCATGAATTATAATAACAATAATATTGGTTAGGGCAGCAGAGATCTATCCGGGTACCAAACACTCGGTGATTGCTGAGAGTGTCACGTCTATTCAACTTGTCAGCCCTCCCCTTTAAAAGTAATAGAGGTTTAATTTATAAGATCAAAACCAGCTTGTGGTCACTGCTCCGCCTACGCCTCTTAATTAAACGGAGTGTCTTCTTCCAAAGCAGTGTTACTGGGCTGGTTCCACTCGTGAAATAATGTGCAGTTCCCTAGGAATCTTCTTTTCTTTACAGTATCTGGCCCTGAAAAAGAAACTTGATACATCCTATCTGCTTTTGGTAGGAAACTGCAACTTCTCTTTCCCTCCCCTCCTTTTTTTTTTTTTTTTTTTCCCCTTTTAAAAAAATTGGATGTCAGAATTCATTTGGACTAAGGCCAGGCTATTTTATAGCAAGTTTCAGCAGCTGAAAATATTTGCATCTGATTTATAAAGTTTTGCAACTCGATGTAAATGGAAGACGGAGCCTGACGACGGTGGCACTGCCTACCATAAGGTTACAATTAGAGGTTGGCCCACATCGAGACCCTGGCATGGTTGTGGCTTGAGATTTAGATCTTGAGTTGTGTTTCCAGGGGCCAAATCAAAGCTCTAGGTCCTATCACTCCCGAATCACCGGAGACTTTTGGATATGGCTCAAAACGTTATAGCCAGGACCCCTTTCCAATAATTAGTACCGTTGTCTTTAAATATCAACGGGAGACGTGTTGTTTTGTCATTTGCAGCTGGACATGCATGAGTTCTCTTCTCGCTGGTCTGGTGCTCCCAAAGAACAGATAATTAAGAACAAGGAAAACAGACCCCGAGCAAATGCCAAATTAAACGTCCAAATGCAAAATGTGTGGTAATTGCGACGGTAACAGCGGTGATGACAGCCACAATCATTTCTAGCCTGGCAGTTTTGTTTATAAAAATGTTAGTAAAAGGTGCGGAGCTGGAAACAAATAACTTTACCTCAGCCCTTTTATTGCAAAAACATAATAAAGTGCAAGCCAAGAAGTAAATTCATTGCAAGTCATACTAAAGGTTTTGGACCAAAGTGAAGCTGTTACAAACTACATCTGTAAAAATTGTGTAATTATTATGGGTGGGTAAAATCTGGCAAGAATTATTTTCTTAAGTAAAGCGTAAAAGAGAACAGATGTGCTGTAACTGACACATTTTTTGCCAGTTTCACTAATTCTGTGCAAAAAGTTGATCTCGTTTATCGTATTATTCAATGGATTTCAAATTAACGAGGCAACGGTGACTTTTTTCACTGTCCCAATTTTAATGCCTGAGAAAAGCAGGAGGGTGGGGAAGGTTGTCTCACAGAAAGAAAATTAATTTGTTTTATTGGGCACTGAAAACCCAAGTCTTTTGTCAAACAGGGAAGAAAACATATATTTGGAGGGAGAGCTAGGTCACCAGTTAAATGTCAAGGTCTGCTAAAATCAAAAGGTAGGAGGGGTGGGTGACAATGAAATCTAAGTAGAAAACCATAAATGTAAAGAAACACCACTTTTTCTGGGCTGGGGTGGAATGAGAAAAATGGCCAAAGACAAAGATAGGCAGCCTGGGTCTGGAAGTAATTACGGCCAAGTGAAGACAACTGAATTCCATATTACTTTGGTGGATGTCTGTAAAGGCAGTTTGGGGAGGTATTTTGGTAAGGTTTACTTTTTGGAGCTTAGCAACATAAATTTGTTGTCACTGAACTATTAAATAAAATAGACACATGTTGGCAAAGAGTGCACAGCCGAGGGATGGAACTGATTAAGGGACAGCCTATGAAATAATAGCTTAAATGGGCCCACTGCAGGATTTTAATATCCCATGACAACACTCAATTGTCAAATTCTGCTGGAGTGTCCAGGATGCTACTAAAATTAAGCCAGAAATTCCTAGATTTATTCTACTTTTTTTTTTACAGCTAAGAACAGGAAATGCCAGTAAGCTGTGAGAATCTGAGCAAGAAACTGGGAGGAAAAGAGGATGGTCTAAAATTTTATGAGATTTCTGCCATTAAATCTATAACAAATGTCTTTCACCTACACACGATAAAGAGGCAATGTGGGATTTTAATTGGACTTTTGGCTTTTCTTCATTTGATTTAAACCTAGGTAGAGTTTCAAACAATAACACTGGAACACCTGGTTAACACGTTAGATGATATGTATAGTTGTAAATTGTGGTTTTAATAGGTGCTCACTGGGGGATTGCAAAGGGTCCCATTGTTCGGCTTGGCAGATATTAAAAAAAGTTCATGAACTACTGGGACTTAGAACCCGCTCACATGATTTTAATATTACCCCAGTAATGTAATTTGATAATTTGACCAAACGTGCGGCCAATTTGTGGACGGAGGATCTAGTGGTCACGTTACGTGATTAAAGCGCCCTGATACAGAGCGAAGCGTAACGCCCGTTTTAATTTATTGCAACAGGGCCGAGCTGGAGAACGGTGACGGTGACTGAAATCTGATAACTTTCATATCACATGGGCATAATCAAAGAAATGCACGGAAGAAGTCTGCTTCTATGAACAAACACAACTCTCAATACTCTGCGTTTCTCCGCTGTAAAAACAACCTGGTTAAAATCCTTTCCACTTCAAGAACAAGGGCTCACCAGGTTTGAAAGGGTCCAGTCACGTGAAATGATGAATTTTGTTAAACCTTTTAAGAAACATACCTCTGCTTGTGCCATCTGAGTTTGCATTCCGACTTTAGGCTTCTTGAGTAGCCAGCAGAGAGAAGTCACGACTGCCAAGATGGAAGCATTAATGGAGGTAGTTTGGATCAGGAGCGCATATTTGAAGGAATTCACGGAGTCATCCCCACTTAGTGCCCTGTGTTTCAAATCGGAGGGAGGTTCTGGAGAGCAGCAGCTTGAGACAACTCAACCTGCACGAGCTGCCAGGACACAACCAGCTGACTCATCCTATAGTTCTACCCTCCCCCAAAGGTTGATGAGATGAGAGTAGCATCCAACATTGGATGTCATCATCTGGTCAAGAGGACTACCAGGTGAGTAAAAAAACATGAAGATAGTGTGTTTGAGATACCATGGTGCTGTTCTTGCTCGCCAGGACCAAGTGTGGGGTTGTGGCACCCATCCTGAGGCAGTTCTGTGGGATGTCCTCACCCATAGCTGGGAGGAGTGATGAAGCAGTGACACTCAGCTGAGGGACACATTCATATGCTCCAGGCCTAGGTTGTCCCCAAAGGGCTGCAGGATGCAGCTGAGGGCACCAGGTGACACTCAGGAACCAGGGAGAGGGATCACTGGCAGTGGTGGGGGTGCTCCATCAGCAGCCCCTGAAGAGGTGATGTGGGGATGAGATCCTCAGCACCAGTCACCTTCCCCATCCTGCTCCTCTCTTCTCACACTCCAAAGCACTTTGGCCCTTGGACTTGTCTCTGCTCCCAGTTTAAACACCAAAGTTAGGCAATCGAATTCAGTCTAAGAATAAATATCTCCCGTTTCCTTTCGGAGCTGATGCCATAAAGAACTCAATGATACAGGTTAAAAATTCAGAGAGGTTTTTTTTGTTTAAGGGTTCTGGTCTTTTCTTTTTGTTTGTTTCTTCCCTGGAGCGTTTTGCCCTTCCATGCAGAGCAGCAAAGTTTTCCTCTGCTTTTCTCTTGCTCGGTTGTCAGTGCGTGTACTTCCAGCTCCCACCCCACTCCCCTTGGTTGTGTGTCTGCTTTAATTTTTCCAGGTATTTGTCCTTAGATTCTAGCATCTTTGTTGAGTTCCTTGAGCAAGTTGGAATAAAAACTTCAACCTAAAAACTTTTCCCACATCTCCTCTTTTCCCTCCTGCTCTAACCGTACACTTGTTTTCCTCTCCCACTTCCCCACCTAGAAACCTTTCCTAGATAACAAGACCTCCCCTAGGCCCTGATTCAGCAGAGCACTTAAGCATGTGCTTAACTTTAAATACCTTTGTTAAAAGCTTTTGCTGAATCAGGATCTTAGCGTTTCTCCTCATCTAACTGCTGTTCTCCCATGGTTATTTCAGTATTTGCTTACAGGAAAATCCGAGCACAGAGTTCACGGGTGATGTCAGCAGCTTTTCAGTTTGCCCCATCCAGCTGAAGTGTTTAGATGCGCTCAGCATAAGAGTGTGCAGCAGGTAATCCGATGCCCGTCGGGCTCTATAATCTGTTTTAATCTGTAAAAAAAAAGTTTTGAGCGCTGCTGCTGTCAGGTCCGCTCCACAAGTAACTTGTAGTGCTAAGGATGACAAACCTCCCAGGGTAAACTGGCGTTTAAAAGCGTGTAGTGTTTCATCTCAGTTTCCACTAAAACTTAGATCTAAATACCATCCGTGTTCAACAGTTTGATTTTTACAAATTTAGCCCAAATAGCTGAGAGACTGCTATGCAGCCATATCTATCTTTTCCCTAATAACTGCTAAGTGCAGCTGTTTAAAAAAAAAGAAAAGAGAGGTTATTGTCTTTAATAAACTGTTGATACATAAATGTTTAATTCCCTTTGCCAGAAGGCAGTGGGTTGATGAGTCTGTAATTCATTTCAAAAGATATCATGGACCAGTGCAAATATGACTGTAATTATTCATTGCAACTGGAGTCAGTTGTAGCTCGTACCAGTCATGCCAAACACTTAATTTTGAATATTTTTTGAATACTCTGCTTATATATGTTACCTTTTGCTTTGAGATTGCAACTGCCAAAAAAGTTTTTGAGCTGCCAGGTGAGTTGCAGATGTAGTGAGATTTTCAGAACAGATCTTGTGAGCATGAGGAGGTCTGATCCTGTGAGGAGGGCTTTGTGGGGCTTCTCCTAGTGGTTGAAGGTGTACTTGGAAGCCAAACTTTGAAGAGAAATAGTGCAATGAAATGTAGATGGAAAGACTTGACACTCGTCCAGGTTTACCATCTCATGGAATCCATAGTGATACAAAAGGGCTGTAAAATTTATAGCAGGAGAGTGCAGAACAGTTACATATATTACGTCTTTCCTGCTTCACCATGCAAGGATCGATGTTGTTTTCCACTCTCCATGTAACATCTTTCCTGTGCTGAAGGACTAGAGGGCTCGGAGACAACTGAGACTAGAAAAATCTTGGCCATAATGTTGGATGTCTGGGAGAAAAGCTGGTACAGGGGAGAGCTCATGTTTAGATCTCCGTGAACACACCTCCTCAAACTCGAAGCTACTGGGCAAACAAAACGGACCCAAATGATATTGGATGGATTTTTCTTTTTTTCTCTCCAATAAATATTTTGTCCATGTTCAAGTAGGGGACAGACCAATATTTTCTTTTCCCCCTGCAGTAACTTGATGGATTGTAAATTATTTTTGAAGTTTTTTCTCCTTTTCCTGGCTCAGATGGGGGAGGAAGTAGATGTTTTCTAAATGGTCATGCCATACAAAAAAAGAGAACAAACACCTTCTTACAGGTTCTAGTACCTGCCTGGGTTGAAAATACATTTTGGGGTAAATTGTAAAAACATATTAAAATCTCTCTGCGAGTCCTGCTTTCACTTTGATGTGTAATGTGAACTGCTCAACTGATGTTGGCGAGGCTGTGAGTATTTGGGGTTCGTTAAACCACTGTTATCAAAATATAGTGTAGCTTTACCTTAGTAAAGTTACATCTCTCTTTCTCACCAGTCTGAGACATTTTAGGCACCAGAAAGTATTTTCTTTATTTTTCAAAATCACTTGACACATTCAAGATTTAATTAGAAGTAAATAATAATTATTAGAAGCCATAAATCTCTCCCAAATGCTGGGGAAGTTTGGGATTAGGCTGAAATGTACCGTTTAACACCATTCTCCAGTGCTGAGATTTAAACCAAGGTTTAGAAAAATAAACAAATTCCTTCTTATTTGCTGAAGTCTCAACACTGACTTAACCATTCCATGGTAAACTGAGGTGGTCCCAATAGATTCATTTGACCTAGCCTGCATTCATATGGATGTGAGGAGACCTATATGGTGACCAGAAGACTGAAGGAGGTGCAAAATTGTCCCCAGTACCCTGGGGAAGTGACCGGGATAAGGCTTGTTCAAAGATCTCGTGCACTAGAAACAGGAGTGGGAGGATTGAAATGACTCATTTTAACGAAATACACTATCGTCTTCAGTTTACACCAAAACAGTGCAGAGAAAAATCTGATATTATAAGAGATCCAAGCCAAAGCAAAGCCAAATTAATCTCAAGCCCATCCACTGTAGCATAGTGCACATTACTGAAGGCTGAAGTCCTGGCGCCCTGCATGAACCCCCCCAGAGAATGGCATCAATCACAAAAAAATGTCCATTTTCCCAGGTTCACCATTGCTAAGACACACACCGAGCACACCGTGCCAGCTCTGGAAGACAGCAAGGTCTCTGAAGGCCCAGCCTGAAATCTTTAGCAAACCCCATGTGTCTTTCATTCATTTCGATAGGCAACGTCGCGGGACTTGTGAGATTCCATTCATGTTTTTTTTTGTCCCAAGCAGTTGTACTAAACGTGTCCGGTTAAACACAAAACGTGCTCTGCAAAGAAAGTTTCCTCTTTGCAACAAAACCGTGGGATTTAATAACGCTTGGGCAATATTTAGAGAAGAGGCTTAATTGGGATATTCCTCACGGTGGGTAATGTCGAGTTGTATTTTACGACTTGCGAGAAAGGACGCGCTGTAAAGTCGTGTAAACATCGTGTGTTTAGTTCCTGTACACCAGTAAACAGCAGCTGAACCAGTACTATTAAATGTTCAATTTAAACACACACCCAGATACCTCTCCTCCTCTAAATCAACAGTTTCCCTCCAGAGTGATGTCAATAGACTGCTGCACATGGTTCTTTCTTTTTTTTTTTAATAATATCTTCATTTTAATGTGGATATTGCCTTTTCACCTGGGAGCAGGGCTCTATTGAAATTCTAATGGGAGAGCGTATTCTTTAACATGAGAATACTCAGGGCCTGCGCAGACGCGGAGGAGAATGAGAGATGGAGCATTAACTGATTTTTCTCCCACCAGAAGAGGGGCCTATGTGGGTCAGGCTGGCTGGTTTTTTTTTTCCCCCTCCTTATTTGCCTTCAGTTTCATAGCAACAATAATTTTAAACTTTATATTCAGCGGAGGAGAAAAGGAATCCGAACGCACCTGAATTGCTGTACTGTACGAGGGAATTTAATTAAGAATATACACATTAGAATTTCAGTGGGAGCGCCTATTTAATGTTACTTTATTAAGCCTTCTATCAAACCCTTTTTTATGTATATCAGTTGATATACAATTAATCTGCTCTCTTGTGAGAAAAAAAAAAAAATAGCACCTGAGGTGGATGAAAAGTGTCAGATTATAATAATTATAAGCAGCTGTTCACTTGGAATCACCTCTGGCCTACATGGGGGATGCTGTGAGCTACCACTTCTCACAACAGACCACCTCATTAGACCTGACCTTCCCAGCTGGGTATTTCATTTGTGTTTTTTTAATGGGTTTGTATACCGCAGATCGCAGCCCCCCTCACCCAGGCTGGCTCTTTGTTGCTGTAACAAAAGGGAGCAACGCAACTTTAAACAAAAAAAAACAAAAAAAAACCCAACAAAAAACCCAACCTTCTGGTACCGCGCACTGGTGGAATAGGTGATTCCCTAGTATGGGACTGGTAATGCAGGGGTTGGACTAGATGATCTTTGAGGTCCCTTCCAACCTCTAATATTCTGTGATTCTGTGATTCTGTGAATGCAGAGTGCATCGCAGTCTTGCTGGGGGAAAAATGCATTTTCCTTAGCTTTTAGGCAGTTCTGTCCCGCTCAGACACCAAGTGTGAAAAGAAATACATGTTGTCACAGTTCTTTTTGTCTCAAAACTTTGGCGTCAACCAGCACCCAAGGAGCCCAGGATGCAGAACTGCATCCGTGGCAGAGAGCATCCCACTCCGAGCGACAAACCTGCCTGCCTGAAGACCAAGCTGGAGGCAGCTCAAGAGATGTTTTACCTGTGTGTGAGCTTGTGAATGTGCCCGTGTTTCCTTCTGCAAACGTGCACGGAGAGACGGCGTTCTCAGAGCTGCGTTTCGTGCGCCATATATATACGTGCACATGTACATATGAAATTAAGAGATTAAAAAAGCTTCTGAACAATATATCTGGTTTCTTTTCCCCTTCCATTTATGTTTGTAATAAACTCACTCTCATACAATTAGCCTCAATTGTTTTTATATCTTCTGAGGCAATAATATAGGCAGCCTGGGGAATACGGTAGTAATCCGTATACCTGTGTTCATTTACCCAAATCACTATGGTTACAGCCAGGGCAAATTGTTTACTGTGAGAATCTTTGGAGCCCCTTTCCAGATACTAATGACCTTTCTGTTCATCCAATAACATCACAAACCAGGGAGGCTGCCCACACCATTAAAGCCAATTGCCTCTCAAGTTACTGAGGGAGTTGTGCTTTTCCTCATTTATTTTCTCTCATCTGATGTAACTCACATGCCACTTTCTTGTCTTTAAAGAAGGGGAAAAACTGTGGATTATTGATTTGCTTCTGAACAGAAGACCAACCTAAAAGCCCCAATGAATTGTCACTCATTATTGAAATTACTGAACACTAATTAAACTGGCAGCTCAAATCCCAGCAGGCCACACTCATCTGAAGCTGAAATTCAGACACTTGGACAGTGGAAGAGAGAAAGCGTTAGCAACCACCAGGATTGTAATAAGCTTTGCATTAATTTTTGTTTCTTAAAGGCACATGCAAGGTTTGTCACAGAGCAGGCAACATGCTACCTGGGCTGAGGTTAGGCTTTCAAGGCGTTTTTTTTTCTGGTTTCTGTCCAGGAGGCATCGTTTCAAAAGGGAATCCGATGGTTCCCAGGCATTGCTCCTTTCCTTGTCCGACAAACCACAGGGCAGCACCGGAGGGCTGAAGCATAGTTCAGAGACTTATTGGTGATGGTGGCAGAGGAAAGGGTTGAGCATTTAAATTGGCCAGCCGGGAGGAAACTGAGTCAGAAAATATACATAGCTGCACGCCTGTGATACTGCTTGAGTTTCTTGAGCAGTAATAAATGTTAAAGATCATCTAGAATTCATAGAGCCCAATTTATAAAAAACATCTTTGGCCCATTTTCAGAGGATGTGCAAACTACATATAAATTATGCATGCCCATGGTTAATCAACCTCTTTTTTTTTTTTTTTTTTTTTCCATGCCTGAGAAGTAACCCTTCATTTGTTCAACTTCAAAGAAGACACAAAGAGAGGACTGGGCTAAGCATCCCATTTTCACTCTGTATTTATGAGCAGGACTTCCTGGTGATGTTGCTGGTAGTGAGGGAAGTGGAGAGATCTGGCCTCAATCATCCCATAGGTCCCTCTCGGTTTTACAGCCCATGCTATACAATACTCAAAGGCCAGGGAGAAAAACAACCACAGGCACTTATGAGAGATGTTGGGTCTTCGATAGTTATAATCCGTTCTTTAGAATTACGGCTCCTGCTGCTGAAGGGGCATACACAGATTCAGCACTGCATATAGGGTGCCCTTTATAAATATGGCTTATCATATATGTCCATCTCGTGCCAGAATTGGTTTGGAAGAAATGGCAAAACAATTTTCCCTCTTCTCTCTATATACACATTCCTGTTAAATTTCTCAGCAGCTGGTCCTTGGGACACGGCTGGCAGAAGGTTTTTGAGTGAAAGCTGGAGAGAGAAATCTTTTAGGCAAATATCACCCTAGATGAAACACTTTGCGTGTTTCTGTGCAGAGCAGGACCCTTTTCTGTCTGACAGCCACAAAAAAATTGAATCTTGCTGCTTACGCTGGAGGCTGGAATTGTTTTAAAAGTTTTGCAAGGGGCAGATCCGCATGGCGTAGGTCCTTCCAGCAGTACAATGTTTTTGGAAAAGTTTAAGTAAAACTATTAATTATTTAATTCCTCTAATAAAAAATTAATTGAATTTTAGAACAAAAGAACGTGCAAATATCACCCTTCTATATTTAGGTGTGGAAACTAAGCTGTGGGGAGTGGCTTAGGAAAGAAGGGAATGAAAATGCAAATGTCCCATTATATTCTGCTTAATCTGTTAGCTGGTAGTATCCCTTGTGTCACTGAATTCATCCTATCTCAACACCACGAAACCTAAGGGGAAGGAATAAGCAGTGATCTTAAAATGGGAATCTTCTAGACAGGATACACTATCCACTCTTGCTTGATGTTCTCTGCCACACAGGGTTCCAGGTGAGCACAGACCTGTTTACAAAGGATGCCTTGGCCAGACCTGGGATTTTAAGTGGAGTCTGGATAGCTGGGGTCTTTAAGAAAAAACCTTCAACCTGTCTGCAGGTTTACTCCAGCCTACGTTTCAGTGTCACCTCTGCAAGGAAGCAGGTTGGGATGGTTGTGGAAGTTCATGGTTGTGCAGACACATCGCTACCGCACCCAGACCCAGTCCTGCAATATGTTTACATACCCAAATGCTGGGGATGGTTATTTCAATTTTGAGCACCTGAATAACCCAGGCGTGTGTTTAAAGCTCTGAGCCAAAGCAGGCCAGGAGGCTCCAGGAGGGACCTGTCCTCAGAAGCACCTTCTTGCGGCTCAAGGAGCCAGTTAACAATTGCAAACTCAACATCTTCCAAAAGCTGACCCGAGGCTTTAAATGAGAGCTCACCCAGCACTTATCCTTACTGCTGAGTTCCAGCTTCTGCGGTGGCGTTGGGACAGAGGTGAGCATTTGTAACGGCTGTGCTGTGGCTGTTAAGTGCTGCCACTTTATTGGATTTGGAAGGGGAGCAGTTTAACAAGACAGCTACCAACAAACAGCCCAATATTTCCAGGCGTCTCTTTTGCAAGTCACGGTCAAGAGGAAAATAATTTCCATATGCTGGTCTTGTGTCTTGATTTTTATAGGGGTCAGAGAGATATTTATTCCCCAGAGCAAAACTCACTTTTCCTTTGAGAAGCCATGCTCCATATTTTCTTAAAACTTTGGACTTAAACCAAGAACCAGTTATTTAATTCTGTGCTTAAGTAAAAAATTAGGGCAAACCGATGTTTATTTATTTTAAAATATCCTCTGTAGCTTTACAATAAATGGTTGGAGCACAGTGCAATCCTCCTCCATACACGAAGCATCTTTTTAATATGCCCTATCATGAAATTAATTGGACATTAAATAGCAGGAGAAAGACATATAATAAAACCTGCAGTTATCACAGTTCCCAGTGTGACAATACCCAAAGGTTTGAAGGTTTAGTTAAGCTCCAAAAGTTTAAATACTTTTCCAAACCTCGTTGGGCTAGAAACGAGCAGGCTTTCTCATCAGGATTCCCAGTATTCCTGGGTTTGGCCGTGGCTACGCAGACTGTCAGAAAAGCCTTTGTTACAAACCTCCACTAATCCCACTTGTGTCAAAAATGAGGAAATGCAGTGCTCGTGCACCAGCAGCGCAGAGAGGAAAGTTAATCATTTGGACTTTTGAATTAAATAAAAAAAAAAAAGGAGGGGGGTGGGTGGGTTTGGAATTATTCCTAACCAAAATGTTCCCTGTCCTGATTAGACTTCAGAAGAAAAAGATTAAGCAATCGTTTTTGCGTCGGTATTTGAGAAACTGGGAAAGCTCCGTCCAAAGCTTAGGCATGCCAGCTGTGACTGAGTACTTTAAAATCTTGAGCAGAAAATGTCTTTTTTCAGGAAGAATCAAAGCGTCTTAAGTTCATCTTTTTTTTTTTTTTTTTTTTTTTGAGGTTCTTTGGACAGCTCTAATTGGGTCCCTCTGTGTGCGCAAAACAAGCGAGTCCAAAGCATAACAGGATGCTGAAATGATACCAGAGGACTCTTGGGTATTAAAGTTAGATGCCCTCATTTCCTTACAGAATCTGTGTCTTCCAGAAATCCGGGCTGCTGCTGGTTCTGCAGCACTTGGATTTGGTGTGTTGGAGGTACACAGTGTGCTGGGGTTTCACCCCACCAAGTGCAGCAAATAGAGAAGAATAAGCACCTGCAGATCTGGTAAACACCCAAGAACAAAACTCCCAGGGAAAAATGTGCTGGTTAAAAAAACAAACCACAAAACAAAACAAAATCACAACTTTTCTTTTTTTTTTTAACAAAAGACCAGGTTCTGAAAATCAAGTAGACTCTTAAAATAGTTGCTAACCTAAACACTAAAAGAGGTTCTTCATGGGGAAAAAATAGCCAATATTTGTGCCGTTCCGTGATGATTCTGCATCTTGGCATTCCTAACATTTCCAAACTTTGCTGTAATGCGGCGCTCAGAGATCGGGCTAGGAGTGAAACCCTTCCTTCAAGAGATTTACAGTTGTGCGACAATACAGCTCTTCCCTGACTTGATTTTTGACTTCCTGTGAGAATTAAACAGATTGAAATGTATGGAGTTTGGGAGTGAAGGGATGAACGTCTTAATTAACTGCCCGGAGAGCAATGTTCCTCGCCGGGCTGGCAGTGTGTCATCTCCAATGGGCCTTTCATGGTCCAGAGGCTGAGAATATGGTCTGGCAAAGATACGAAAACTTTTTCAGGTCCCGTTCTTCAGAGCTGAAGGCAAGCAACAGGCTGACCTGGCCAAATTTCCCTTGTTTTTGCATTTCAGGGGAATGTTGGTGTTTTGTTTTTCTACTTTCAGAACTGAAACCAGGGTATAATATTGCATTTTCTGATTCATGATCTAGCTGAACATTTTGTGAGGCTGGGTGGGATCCTGACGAGGTTGTGACACGTGGGGTTGAGCTCTGGACAGACACTGAATTTAAAGTGAAATTTAATAGTAAAGGCTCCTCAAAAGACTAAGGCAGCTGTGGTGACAAAGACAGTTAAAGATTAAATAAGAAAGCGTGCTTGGAAGAGTATCAAAAGCACTTGGAATGTTTGCCTTCCTTTTTTGGAGGAATATATATGTATTTAGTCCCAAACCGTTTCAAACGTTTTGATCCTTCTAACCTGATCTTTTTTCAGTGCCTTTTTCTAGACAAGAGATGTCAGGCAAAGACCGCCTCAAAAAATTGCACGGTATGACTCAAAAGCAGGTCCTGATGTTAAATGAGGGAGAACCTCCTACTCCAGCTGAACTAAAGGCAGCTGCCAAATACTTGCCAATCCAGAAGGAGAATTTATAAGATTGATTTTCAAATGCCTCTCCAGCTACTTCTTGAGTCTGGTTTGTCTTGAGGCTGAAGAAGCAGTTATTTAAGCACTTGAAAGAGACTAAAGGCTCAAGTCTAATCTCAAATACTCAAATGCATATTGCCAGGTATCTCAAAAAATCCGTGATTGTACTTGCACATGCATGCCTAGGAGCATATTTTCCAAGACATGCAACGATGCAAACCCACGGATTGGAGATTAGAAATGAGCCGCGATTGTCGAACTTAAATTTATGGGTTTT
The DNA here is from genome assembly GCA_020746105.1 of Trogon surrucura. NCBI lineage: Eukaryota > Metazoa > Chordata > Aves > Trogoniformes > Trogonidae > Trogon > Trogon surrucura. The sequence goes on along the minus strand of CM036621.1, from coordinate 2,074,623 downwards.
TGAAAAAGTCTGTATCGTGACCTTCCAAAAGAGTGTAATTGTTTGGTTTCAGTGTTGTGGAGAACACTGAATTTCTAAGTGTTCGGTGAATCATGTGATGTTTATTCTTAAAAATAACTCTTCCATTTGTTATTAAAATTGATTGGTTTTTCTTGAGTTCTCCAAATACATGTTGGCCCTTAGCAGTTTAAAATAAATTGTGAAATCTTACAAGACTATGTTGTAAAATTTGGCCAGCGTTCCTTAGTGAAGATGAACAACCTTTTAGGCTGATGTAGGAAATTTTTATGTTTGAGAGCTGAGTGCAGATTCTCTACGCGTTTCCAACATTCCTCACGTACCCTCGTCCCTGCTACACAAAAAATGTTAGAATATAACATGAAAGCTTTGGTCTGGTTAACACTAAACTTGAATTTTGCACCACCTGGAGATATAAATAAAGGCTTTTCCAGGTCAGAGTAATGAATGGACTTCACTGTTCAGGAACTGTAAGCAAACTTGTCTCTTGTATCATCAGCAGGTTCCAAATAAAGCTTCCAGAATGCCCACGCAAATCCAATTTCATCGTTTCTTGTGCTATTACACTGTGCAAAGAGAAGAAATCAGACAAGTCACACCTTTTCGCCCTGTGCATCTAAAAATACAACTTTAGAGTGTCCTATGGAGATCGGATAGTCTTTGACCAGCAACAGCTAGCCTCTTGCAGCACGGGGGTTCTCCTTGCCAAGCACTAACAACATAAAGTCTTCTGGCACATGTCCCATCCCTCTGGCAAGGGCTGGGGCAGGAGATGCTCATCCTGAACGGGTACCCCCTGTGCTCTGATTCTTCCCCGTGTCAGCCAGCACAGCCTCCCCACTCCTCGTGCAGGCTTCAGTGAGAAAAAATTGGGATTCCCGGCAAAAACCATCCAGAGCAAGTCTTGCTCCCGGTAGGCTTGAAAAATGGGGTGTGGGAATTTTGCCACCCAGGCAAAAGGTGATTTTCAAGGATGGGATTGTGAAGAAACTGTGTTTTCCAGCTTTGAGCACATTTGGTTGTTGTTTAATATTTTATTTGGTTAGCGCCTATCATGCAGTGGGTGTTTCAGAAACGAGTGCAGAAGTGAAGGTTTTCACCCGTTAAATGTTTAAAAGTCCTGGCTGTCATGACCAACAAGCAGTAATGGGAAAAATAAAAAGGGAAAGGAGATCAGATGTTGCAGCCACAGGACTGTGTGCTTTTTCACAGCGTTATTTCTGCACTTCACGGGGGGGTTGGTTGCCTGTTGCTTGCGCTTCACGATTTGCTTGTCTTCAACCTGGTTTCCAAGTGAAATGAGGCTTAAACAATCGCACACGCTGTAGGAGCATCTGTCCGTCTGTCAGTCCACCCAGGAACCTTTTTAACCTGTCACACAATTTCAACCAAATTTCACAGAGGATGTCAAACTGCTGGGACTTCTTCCCACCGTTACAGGTTTTCTGTTGGAGGAGTAAACCTTTTGGAGATGCTCTAAATGACACAAATGCTTTTTTCACTCCCTCTGTAGCCCACGGGTGTGGCAGCAGTTGGCCTAAGGACACTACACATCCACAGAACAAGCAAGGAGGCACCTTCTTCAGTGATTCCCATCCCTCAGCTCAGTGTCTCAGGCTTGACATTGCAACAGATTTGCAGAGAATCGGCCTAGCTGAATCATTAGTTTTGCCAACTTGTCTTGATGCTTTGCCCTTTTAGAATGGGAACATCCTGCCCATGTTTCCAGGAGGGCAGAAGATTTCTCAGGAGCTTAGGAAGAGCACTTCTTCCCCTGTCCCAGGGAAAGGTAGTTTTCTCAACTCTGTCAAGGACACAAGACAACAGAAGGTGATAATACATTTGTGGGTTCTCTTAGAAAACTTTCACGTTGCCAAGCTGGACACTTTGTGGGAGATCCCCTCAATTTTTGTGTTTCTTGCTTGATGAAACCTGGAGATAATATTTCATAGCATGATTTGTCTTGGAAGGAACCTTAAAGATCAGCTAGTCCCAGCTCCCATCTATCTCCATCTAGAGATTTTTATTATTTATGGAGAAATCTGGACTAATAGCTCAACACCCTGCTTGTCTGATAAGTGCTTTACAGAGCAAATCAGTACTGGGAATCACTTGATTTCTGGACTAGAAGGAGAGAAGGTCTTCCAATTTGCTATGAAATACGGAGTTTGGGGGTTAAAATAAAAGATTCATTTGTTTCCTTGTCCACAGATTTCACCTGCTCTGCCTGTGCTATTATGGGTGATGGGAGAATTCGTTTTTACTGTTACACATGACGTTTCCCACACCTTTGAGAGTCCTTTTTACAGAACAGTGTTGACTACTGACACCAACGAAGCTTTGCCAAGGGTTTGGTATCCATTCCTAGAAAGACGTTGCATCTCATTGTGCTATGAAGGCGTGCATCAGAAGTAGCTGCCGGCAAAACTCTTGTAAATGTGACATCTGGGGTCTGCAAACCTCAGCGAGCAGTTGGGAAAACAAGCTGAGGCAGTTTGGGAACCCAACCAAAAGGGATGGATTTCTGAAATCCTCAGGGCAGTTACCCTTCTCAGTAACCATGCTTACTACTTTAAGTTAGAGTTCATATTCAAGTCCTCCTCTTCTCCGCACTCAACTTGTTAAGAGTTACTCACTTATCATAGAACATGAAAATTTGAGACAAACACGTGTTGTCAATAGAGGAATCACAAAATCCCAGAATCTCTTTGGTTGGAAGAGACCTTTAAGAGTTCAACCATTAACCAGGAAATGTCAGACTTAGGTGAAGATGTAGTCACTGCAGGTGCCATTGGGTCTGTGCTTCCTCAGCTCTTTTGGGAGGGTCTGAATGATTTGGATTCCTGCTTCTCCATCCTTTCCTCATTTCTTCCCTTTCTTCCTCATTTGGATCCAGTGAGCTGAGTGAGGACAAGCAGCACCATTAAATCGGAGGGTCTCCCACGCCTCCAGCAGCAGCAAATATGGCTGTGCCACTGTGATTTACTGCAGCATCAGTGCTCATGTCATTATTGTTAGGGGAGTTGTAACTATTTAAAACCCCCATTTTCATATAGCTAGTTCATAAAAATTCACTCCAGGTTGGAGACATTTTCAGCAAAGGAATAGTTTAAATGAGTGAGGGAAAAAAGAAATCTCGTAATGTTTTTGAAGGCTTTATGTCATTCTGCTGGAAGTTTTTTGAGTCATAAGTTTTGTCTTGTGTGGTTTTCCATGATGGTCATGTAAATAGGGCTTCAAATGAAAAAAAAATAAGGTCAAGTAAATATCAGAAAGCATTTAAAAATGAAAGATAAGTGCAAATATATACTTACCAATAATAAGAGTGGTCTGAAATGTTAACAGTTGAGAACATTTTTGGAATATTCTGATTATGTTTTTTTTCTGCGAAAATATGCATTTTGTCTTCTGTTTCAAAACCAGCAGAATGAAGCGACAGGGCCCAAATGCAAAGTTGACTGAAATTTGTATAAAGCTCTAGTAAGTGTTTTTGCGGCGATATATCTCTGCATTATGGTACAGTTTGACCTGGGAACAGTCTTCAAAACACAGAACCTCCCCCTAGTCAGATAGATAACACCGTAGGGCTACATTAGACCTTCGTCTTTGAGAAAGATGTAGCACTCCATCTGTTTCCTGAATTAACCAAGAGCCAGATGAAACCCAATCCTTTGCGGCCTTTCTTATCTAGTGGGGATAATAGGCATGGTTCAATACATCCTGGTTTATGCTGATTCAGATTACTTGAGTGAGGCTGGGAAGAGAGAGAAAAAAAAAAGACAATTTCAACCACGATGCTGCCTTTGCTCACCTGTTCCCTTGTCACCTAAATACAAGTAGCTGGGTAGAAAATCAGTTCTGTCACTATCTTGTTAGATGAGCTGCTAAAATCCTTTATGGACATGTGACACAGCTCATAGTGTGATCATTAGGTATTTAAAAGTCTACAAGTACACTTAAATAGATATTGCCCTTGCACACAAAATTTGAGATGCTGGCCAATCTTCTTCCTGCTCCTGGCATCACACAACTTGTATCATTAGAAGATCTTAGAATAGAACTGTTTTGTTTTCATAAGCAATTAAAAAGTTCTGATTGTCTTGTGGTTAATGTAACGATAGTATCACTTATCCACAGCAAGAAACCCCAAAGTTGGATTTGAAAAATCATCCCTCCTTGTCTTTCCAGGCTACATCTCATAAGAAGAGGTCCTGTGCATTCCCTCTGTCAAAAGAACGCCTGAAATCACCGTGTTCTGAGCAAAGCGACAACAGAAGAGGTAGCTTAAAACAAATGCCTAAACCAAATGTTTTCCCCATAGAAATCCATGGCTTAGAGGAATGGAATCTGTAAGGTTATAACTTTGCTGGTGACCAGGCCACTAACCAGAGAGAGGTTGAATGGAATAGTCCATTCACCCATTCCACTAACCATCACTTTCTATGGATTCCTTACCTCCACCTTTGTCACAGGCGTGGTTTAAGTCAAAATCAAAGTGTGCATGCCCATCTGATTGAATTTGTTCAAGTTTTTGCATCCTTGGAGGGGTGGCTGCCAAGCTCAGGGCCATGCAACCTGGTTGGGAGCAAGATCTCCCCCTAAAAT